>JACXGI010001254.1:19563-51302 GCA_016801175.1 Esox masquinongy | reverse complement strand
TATACATACATACATACACACATATATATATATTCCTGTGTAGGGCAATGTGCTGCACTGTTTTGGATGCCTGTAGTAAACTAGAGTTTTGAAGCAGCGTGCATGTCAGCAGTACAGAGAGCATGCCAATGAGCGTTCGGGCTTTATAACATCTGTGGTTGACCCAACCTATGGCACATAAACCTCTTCCCTTCCACTATGAGGGTGACGTCACACAGCTGCTGGGCATCCAGGAGTTGCTTCAGACCTGAGGGAGAGAGCATGTCAACAGAGACACAGATTTAGATTCGGCACTCAAATAATTACCCATGGCAGCCATGGTTCCAAAAAAATGTTTGTGGAATTTTCTCAATGTAAAACAATGCAGTGTAACTGAATGTACAGAAATTAAATGAGAATCCAAATCCTTGTCATGAATGGACAGATGTATTTGTTAACAGCAACGTCGTGGGGTTCAGTCTCAAAGCGGACCCAACTGTCTTTATATGGGGCTCTGAAAATAATGCAAGAGGAGATGTATTCTGATGCCTTCCTCTGGATGCTCCCCTTCCCCAGATGTTTACAACGGTTGTCAAACTGTTTCGCACAAGCAGTTATCCAAAGCCAGTTACAAGAGCATTAGCATTGCACCAGAGCAACAATGACAGATGTTTATCTTCGTAGGGCTGGCAAGTAGCCTAGTGATTAAGGCATCTGACCAGCAACCATAAGTTCCTCAAGCCATAAAAGTGTAAAGAATCTGTTGTTCTGTCCACGAGGAAGAAAGTTAACCCTAATTGCTCCCATCAGTTGCTCTGGATGATAAGGTCTACAAAGTGACCATGGTATTTTTCTGTTTCCGGTCCAGCACTCTGAACAATGGGCAACCTGCCCGGCTGGTACCTTGCGTGACGTAGTCCCCTAAAGGAGTGGTACTGTCGTCAGGGAAGTCCTCTTCCTCTGAGTCACTGTCCGAGAGGGGCTCTCCCCCGCCACCGTCCCCGTCCTGCCAGGGCTGTGGGCGCCAAGTGACTGTTCCTCCGCGGACGGCACTCATCTGGAATAAAGGTGGTCAAGAGTTGAGTGTTAGGACACCATGCCCGTGTTTCCTTTATTTTGGCCGTTACCTGCAAATAGATTTTAGTAATCTATCTTAGAGTAATTAGGCGGTCATCGTCAAGTTCAACCACAAATCCCTTTTTGAATCACATCCAACTCTAAGCTGCAGGCTGAATGAATAGTCTCGCACAGTTCTCAAACGAACCTTTTCTAGTTCTCGATTTGAGAAAATAACGGTTTTTTGACATTACCTTGATCAAAGGGAGACTACCCCACTTGGTGGGCCTGTCCCAGGCTCTGACTGTGGATGTCAACAGGAGCCAGACAGTTAAAGCTTCAGCTGCGGACCCGTTTGTCTGTTGTCATTCAAGAAGGGTAGCTGACCGTTGCCATCTGGGTGTCTCACCGTTCGATCCGCTCGGTACGCTTTATTTGTCCGGGTGTGTGAGTACGGCCTCTGGTGCGTAGCGCAGCGCTGCTCATGGTTCTCAGAACCACCACGCAGACAGACTATGACAACAGACCGCCCGGCTAGCTAACTAGCTAGCAACTGCTGTATGCAGATCTCTAAAAGTATCTGCTAAAGCACTCCTTTCTTTCTTATCCGGGGAATTACTCAGTCGTGTCATACAATACAAGCATCTAAAACACATTACATATGTTGAAAAAGATAGAGGACAGATTGTAATAGCTCCATAAACCAGCTTGATTATCTACCGCACAATTCACTTGTCCCCCTGGTAGGAACCTGGTCCGAACCATAGGTCCAAACGGCAACACTGCACTGGTTCCGCTGGTCTCATTGGTTAGCCTTTGAACCGCTTTGAACCTGTGTACGGATGTGACGCTGTATTTAATCTTGCTTATTATTTTATATCTAAAGGAAATGTCAGAGATATTTTACGTGTACATTCCAAACATGCCATTTCTTAAAAATGATCAAAATATTTAAAAAAATTGTTGATAATTTTTTCGGTACCAGGAATGCTATTGGTTAATTTATTTGGTTCCGCCTCTCCTATTTACATATCCTACTTCCGCATTGGAACATGGCGACTTGCATTGGCATAGTTGCAAGGCTTGGCACATTGAACGTCCTTAAACCGGTTTCAAGACACTTAGCAAAGCAGGGAACAAATGTATTTACTCCCAGCCGCTCCACTCATGAGTTGCGAAGTAGTCTGTATGAACATGTCCGCGATGGCTACAGTGACAAACCAGACCTGGACATGCGACTTGTATGCGAAGAGACTGACCAGGTCATTGCCAATGTGGAGAGTCGTAAAGGTGATCTGCGGGGCGAAGATGTCAGGGAGATTGTAAGCTTTTCTGTATATCCCGTTCTACCACATTATATTGTATACCATAGATGTAGCTTAGTTTTATGGTTTTGTCATGTTCTTGTGTAATTTAAGTGTATTCGATATGAAAGAGTAATTGCCTCTGATTTGTTACTTGCTGTCTGTCCTATACCAATGCATTAAACAAATCCTATCCACGGCGACGTGCAGTTACTGCATTCTACTTAAGGTAGATAAGTCCATTTACTCAACAAAGTAGTTATACAATTAGTCACAAGGAAGAAAATAGGAAATGTTCAAGCAGTAGTTCAAAATTAAGGTAGTTCAACCATTTTGGGGTGTTGTAACAGAGAAAAGCTTTGTCAGGGTAAGGCGGGTGCTGCCGGCCCCTAGGGGTTGGATGGCCAAGTAACCAGAGGTGGCCTTGGGTACGGATGTAGGGTTTGAGCATAGCTTGAAGGTGGTGATCGGCACTTCCACTTGCTACTCCATTGGCAATAAGGTTGTCTGTCTGAACACTAGGCTGTCTGCAGCATTCTAGGTAAGTTGGAGGGGTTAAGTGGCACAAGGGGGTTGCACTACCAACATGAAGTTGCACTAATCTGGATGTGGCATGACAATTGCCATGAAAAGTAACTGCAGCAACATTTGTCAAGTGTGACTGAGATCTCATGGAGTTGACATGCACAAGAAAACAGCATCTTGATGTGGCTGTATTTGTAACCTATTGTGTTTTTATCAGGCTGGGATGAGTAATTGGAGATCTGAATGCCTTCTACAAATATGCTATGAAAGCTTGCTTGATGAAAACAATGCTTCAGTGTTTTCCAGACAATACTATTTGGTTGCTTGTACATTTTGTTTTTATCTATAACTTTTTTGGACTGAAATTCAATGTGTAACTAAGGCAAATAATGTTGTAAATTTTTCAAATCACCCCCCCTCCATCATTTTGACAGTATAACATTTTCAAAGATGACTAATAGGAATCTGATTTACTGCTTTCTGAGCTGTAGGCCATAGATAACTAGTCACAGAAGTCCTGTCTACCGCTCAGGCACTGAAAGTGGTATGTGCACACAACACAGAAAAACCAACAAACATCTGTCACGAATGTTGAGTACAATTAAACTCGAATGCCTTCATTGGGTTGACATTTTAGACAAATTCAAAAGGGGAGTATTATTTAAGGGACTTCCTGAAGCGAGGCACCCCGTCAGTGCCTGTCACATTGTTGGCTTTGCTATTGACCGGAATGTTCCCAATATGGAAGTTTCATTTGACGACAACCCAAGCTGGGAGAGCACAACCCAGTGGAGGGAGCAACACAAGCTCCTTGTTAGGAAACGTTCCAAGCCTTTAGAATAGTTTCAGACTGAAAGCCGGAATCTGCTATCGCAGTCCGATTCGTTAGCTAACCTGAGGTGTGTGTCTTTCTGTTTGTGTGTGTTTTGTTTTGCAGGTGTGCGTTTGGAAGCAGCTTGAGGCGGTGCGAAGGGACATCACCCAGCTGGAGGAGCGGAAGAAAGTGATTAGTGACAGAGTGCGGGCTCTTGTGGTGAGTTAAGACATACTGTACCCATAGCTGTGCTTCACAACAACGTGTCTTCATGTTACCACAAGATATTTGTCTTTGACGATCACGAGTGTTCCACACATTGTTTGTCTTATTTTTACAGGATCAGAATGACAAGAAAACCCTGGCTAATGTAAGCGATTGCAGTGGTTTTATGTTGTTTTATTGTCCAGGTCGAACGGAAAGAACACACCTGTGAGGAAAGAAACCCTGTTATTGCCCTTAGATTCCGGAGTTCCAGCAGGCTACCAGGGAGGGACGGGACATCCGCCAGCAGTTGGTTCAGCTGTACCCACGGGAGAGTGAGCTGGAACAGGAGCACTACAACCGAGCCCTGAGACTGCCCAACACTACACACCCTGATGTGGTGAGAACACACTCAGAAAAACAGCTTTAGGCCACACACACACACACACACACACACACAGGTTTTTCTATAAAGCTGTGGACTGGCAATTTAGTACCAAATAAAAATTAATATTTTACCTAACCTTATCATAAAGCTTTATCTGACCCAAGCTAGATAAAACTTCATGTCAAAATGTAAATCTGCTGAGCTACATGCTACACAGAACTATATGCTTGACTTACATTTGTCAGGTTTATGCACAACATACATTTGTCAGATGAATAAATATTTTTTTCAGGAATCAGAGGGAGACATGCATAGATTTGTAACAATATTGTTTCAGGCATCTTATGCTTCATTGGACAGGAAAGTAGTGGAAGATAGAGGTGGGAATTTTCGCTGAAAGAGCAGTGGGCCAGATGCTGCAGCCATACACGTGCTCTGGAGGCAGCAATGGCCCAGAATGCTGCACCACCCCAGGCCACTAGATCCAGACTTTTAACTACTTTGGTGTTTTTGGAAAAGGCATTGGTTTGGAACTCTGATTTCATTGTCCAACATCCCGTCTTCCTCTTTCAGCCAATCGGAGATGAGAGCCAGGCGAGAGTGTCGGAGCTGATTGGACAGAAGCCAGGTGAGTAGAAATAGCGATACGATGACATCCTGTCCTCTTGATCTTATAGACTTCTACAGTAGAACATTGTTTTGATATTCTGTTTTCCTTTTTCATCAGTGTTTGCCTTCAAACCCAGGGGGCACCTAGAGATCGGGGAGGAGCTGGGTCTTATCAGACAGAGGTTTGCATCTCTATGGTGTATTAATACCGGGAAAAAAAAGACTGTTTTGTTGCAGGACAGAAAGCTTTTATTCCAAACACTCTTCTATGTGACTTTAAAACTGCTGAGATGCCAAAGTAAGAGCATTGAGCTGATTTTAAAAATATGTTCTTGCAATCTTAGAATTCATGAAAGTATTGATCCCAACACACATCTGTAAATTGCCGGCTCTTCCATCAGGATTGAAGTCTGCAAGGTTTCCTTGTCAGGCCGCTTATCACTCAGCAGCTTTTAAAGATCAAGATGTTCTCTGTTGCAAAAAGTTTGACACACACTAACTTCTAACCGCACCGTGAAACCAACAGCATTTCCTAACGAGCATGATGGAAAAAGAGGCTAATTCAGTGAGATCTTTGTCTAATTTCTAATGTCTCGTTTTGTCTTTGTCTCCCCCGCTCTGCTCCCTTATATGGCTCCACAATATACCTGTCTCGGTTCATTCTGATCTGTGTATCGTTCAGTGTTTTTGCTGAAGGCCTACTGGTAGACATATAAACAAACCTCTTTAACGGTGCAGCCAAACCACAGGTGTTCTCCAGCGTCAACCTCAGGTCTTACGGTTAACAGATGCTCGGGGCGTCATTAGTAAATTAGGATGTTTTAAAGCAGGGTTGCAACTAGATTTTCAGATTATAAATATTTTGTTTACCTCCCCAGGGATTTCTGAAGCGTTTATGGTGTTAATTATGACATGCGGTCTGCTCTGGTCTTCTTTCCACAGGCGTCTAGCTCACGTCTCGGGTCACAGGTCGTACTATCTCAGGGGAGCTGGGGCCAGACTCCAGTCGGCCCTTCAGAACTTTGCCCTGGAGACTCTGCAGCGACGGGTGTGTGCGCGTGTGTGGTGGTGTGCGCGTGTGTGGTGGTGTGCGCGTGTGTGGTGGTGTGCACGCGCATGTGTGTGCGTGTGTGTGGTTGAGTGGGTCATTCTCTCTGTCATCATGTAGAATGTTGTTGAATGTGTCTGCAAATTTGAGGTTGTCATTTCTACCTACTTTGATCCTCTTTTTTTCCTCTACACAGGGGTTTATACCAATGGTTGTTCCAGATATTCTGAAGGGGGCTGTATTTGTGAGTATCTGCCTTTATCCCTCATGCACACTGTCACAGTATACGTACAATGCGGGGGCACACTCAGTGGCCAGCCTCTTAGGTGCAGCCTCTTGCACCCCTAACCCCGGAACAAGCTGAGTTCTTAGGTGCAGCCTCTTGCACCCCTAACCCCGGAACAAGCTGAGTTCTTAGGTGCAGCCTCTTGCACCCCTAACCCCGGAACAAGCTGAGTTCTTAGGTACAGCCTTTTGCACCCCTAACCCCGGAACAAGCTGAGTTCTTAGGTACAGCCTTTTGCACCCCTAACCCCGGAACAAGCTAAGTTTGTCGGGGTATGGATATCCGAGGTGTCGTAAAAACCTTCCACATGGGACGTTTTTCAATGCCGACTCTACGGAGTATTCATGCTGGTTTTCCATTTTATCCAAAAGAGGCTGTAAGGTGGAGGAGTCTGGAGATTGTGCCGGCCCCTCAAGTAAACTGAATTAGGATTAGTCAGACCAGGCCATTATCCCCGCCCCCCATTCCCCAATGCGTGTTGGTGACCGCCTGGCCACTGGAACCAGTTTTGCTGAGTTCCAGTGAACGGCGATGGGATGGTGTGCTGCCAAAGCCTGCCTGTGACAGACACTGATGAATTTCCCTAGATGCATTTCTGCACGCCACTGCACAATTCTTGCCACTCTCCTTTGACCTCTTTCATCAACAAGCTGTTTTTAGTCGTAGGACTTACGCTGACTGAGTGTTTTTTGTTTTTCGTCACACCATTCTCAGTAAACCCTGGACACTGTCGTGTGTGGAAGGCCCGGGGGGGGTGGGTGGGTGGGCGGGGGTGGGGTGTAGGAGTGATTCATTTTGCGAACAAAGTGATGCACCTAATAAACTGGCAACTTTGTGAACGTACATAATAAGAACACATAATAAGATTCAGTATTCAAACTGGGAAGAAAGACAGAAGCACTCATGTAAAGTATGTGTTTTATCTCTTTTTCTTTTTTGAAAGCAAGGCCTTTTTTGTGTGTGCATTGCTTTGAATTTTCATAATTGACATTTCTCCAACCTATCACGATCTCTCTCTCTCTCTTTCTCTGTCTCTCTCTGTGTGTGTGCCTGCCTCTTGTCCACAGGAGGGTTGTGGGATGCAGCCCCGCGCCCACAGGTCTCAAGTGTACTCTCTAGACCCCATCCGCTTCCCCGACCTGAACCTGGCCGGCACCGGGGAGGTGGGAATAGCAGGTGAGGGCCAGGGGTTGTGTGTTCGATGGGCGGGGATTGGAGGCCATTTAGTGATTGTGGGGACGTAGGAGGATCACCGGGACAACAGTTTTTTTTTTTTTTTTTAATCATCAGGGATGTTTTAGTGTGCCATTGTCTAGGTAACAATTCAATGTCTTACCCCCTCAGGCTATTTCATGGACCACGCTGTTAACCAAAAGGACCTACCCGTCAGGTGAGACCCCTCCTTGCGTATGATTTGCCAGCAAACCGAGGTGCCCTCCGTGTCTCTGGACCGCACAGTCAAATATGTTGTTTTATTTTTGTCGCTGATGAGCGGTCCACGTTTCCCTCGCAGGTCGGTGTGCAGCAGCACCTGTTACCGGGCTGAAACCGACACCGGCCGGGAGACCTGGGGTCTTTACCGGGTACACCACTTCAACAAGGTGACGCCAGACATGCCACATCGGTCACGGTCAGCCGAGGACCAACTTGTCTGCCATGTTTTAACGCCGATGGTTCCCTCCGTCTGCCGTGTGCGTGTCCGCCCAGGTGGAGATGTTCGGTGTGACTGCGGATGAGACCGGGGAGGAGAGCTCTCAGATGCTGGAGGAGTTCCTGTGCCTGCAGAAGGAGATCTTCTCGGCCCTGGATCTTCACTACAGGCGAGGGGTGTTCTGTGTGTTGCGGTGTGCATGAATAGATGCATGTTAGTGAATGATTTGAGAGTCAGTGGTTTTTAAACACCTGTATATTTATTGTATATATTTTTATATGTGTTGTCAGAATCACCTTTTATTTGCCAAAACAGTTGAATGGTGCTTCTACGATAAACAAGAAATACAGACAAACACTATAAACAGGGTCTACAAACAGGGACCATAAACAGGGTATACAGACAGGGACCATAAACAGGGTCTACAGACAGGGACCATAAACAGGGTCTACAGACAGGGACCATAAACAGGGTCTACAGACAGGGACCATAAACAGGGTCTACAGACAGGGACCATAAACAGGGTCTACAGACAGGGACCATAAACAGGGTCTACAGACCATAAACAATGGGTATGCAGACTTGGACCATGAACAGAGAATACATATATTATTTCCGACGGCTCAACTCTGCTCACATACTCTGACTGAATGTCTTTTGACTAATTCTCTGCTGTCGACCCGTAGAGTGCTGGACATGCCAACTCAGGAGCTGGGTCGTCCAGCACACAGGAAATACGACATTGAGGCCTGGATGCCAGGGAGGAACAGCTTTGGAGAGGTGGGAATAATATGCACCACCGACAACCAACTATATCCTAGATAAGCGGGTATAGTTTACCCTCCCGGGACCATTCCATGTGTTGGATGTATTCCAGAGCTAGCACACCTGAATCAACTCGGCAATGAATCATCAAGCCCTTGACTATTTCACATGACTGTTTCAGATGAGATAGTTCAGGGCTACAACCAAACTGCCTGCCAAGCTGCCTGCGGATCCACAGGAGAGTTCAGAACCCCTGTCTTAGTGTTGTTTATTCATATTTAAAAAAAAACAAATAATAATAAATCAGTCCTGTTTATGTCTGTTCTGGAATCCCGCCCTGATGTTTCTGTTTCTTCTTTGGCGTGCCTTAGATCTCCAGTGGATCCAACTGCACCGACTACCAGAGTCGACGCCTCAACATCCTCTATGAGCGGGAAGACGGCAGCCTGCGCTATGCTCACACGGTGAGGCTGGGTAGAGGCCAACACGTTCTTCAAATGCCGTCAAATTCTCTCCTGCTGACGCACTGAATGTACTAGCTGACACACAAAGAGAAGAATCCCTGAAGATCAGTTTGTCCCTGTGACACTCAGTTAGTAGAGTGCGGTGCTTGCAACTTGAGGGTTGTGGGTTCAAATCTCACGTGAGGCCAGTGTGAAAAAGTGTGACTGTGCATGAGCTCCCTACTCTTAAGTTACTCAGGATAAGTGCATCGGCTAAATTAATTCCACGTATACGTAAGTTCAAAGGTTATATTGACCACCATTGTTTTCTTCTGTACACCAGGTCAACGCCACAGCATGTGCTATACCTCGCACCATCATTGCTATACTGGAGACTCATCAGACCAAGGTGAGAGAGGCCATTTGTTCCCAGTACACTGTGTGAATATATGATTAACACATGTTAGTGATGTCTCTGAATTTTTTTAATTTATTTTTGTCTCTCCGTCGTGTGTGCAGGAGGGGACGGTGCTTGTTCCTCCGGCCTTGCAGCCCTACCTTGGTTTAGAGGTGATTGAAAAGCCAAAATACACTCCTTTGAAATACATCGGACCAAACCAGCCCAATCGCATATCCCGCCCTGTCCCAAAGCTCAGATGACATCACTGACACACTTCAGTCGAAAGAACAACCCTGTCTTCCATACAGATGTTCACTGCTTCTGTGTAGCTAGGCCATGTAAATATATTTATGTCACAATACTGTTTGTGAATGTGTCAAGATGACATTGAATCATCAGCTGTAGTGTTTGTCTCTGCAAAAGAAACTATTAAACAAAAATTGATCACTCAAGTTGATCAATAAATTCCAATCTGCAACCAAGCAGCTGGTTACTTTCTGTGGACGAGTTTAATCTCAAACAATTCCGAATTATTATTTTTATTTTTATACTGCTCTTTCAACCAGGAAGTCAACTGGGTCAATGCGTCTGTGGGCATGCTCGTTCACTCTATTGGTGGCGCATACAAAACAAAAACCTTAGACGATGTAACAATAAAAAAGCTTAGAACATATTAAAATATAGGAGAGGTAAAACAGTTTTAAAATTGAACTATTAGGTGAAAAACTAAATGTGGAAGGTTTCATTACAATTATTGGGAAGGCTGTCCAAAATGGACTGAATTCAACTAAAATGTTTCTGTATTATTCCACCGACCGCATTCTTTCCCGAAACATTACGATACCCAGTTAATGTTTTGTTTGAGTAGGTCAGTCACGAGAGATTAGTTGTGACGCCTGAACCTGGCATCATCTCCCTGACCTGTGGTATTACCTGCCTATCTGAGCCGAGCACGGGCGCCTCTGCTCCTCCTAGCGGGTCCTCGCTCGCTCGTCGAGAGCAGTTCCAGAAACAGCCTTATCATTTCAAGGTTATTTTTCGTTACTCAAGGGCCTTTACATTCAGATCCTATGGGAGTATTTATTTTCACGGCGTTGCTTTGGACCTTTAGTGAAGGTAAGTAAAATCCTATACCTATTTCAAAGACTGCTGACCAATCAATATGTGAGCGTATAGTGTGAGCTATAGAAGTAACATATATTTCGATTCTTTAGCGATCCTATTCTAAAAGCATATTAAAGGCGTTTTACTGATAGCTTTGTTTGGGACATTATGGTACATAATATATGACCGTTTCCTATGATTGCAGTGAGCAGAATGTTTATGTTTGAGTCTGTATGTTGATATGTATTCTACATAGGCCTATTGAATACAGCGGATGGGAGAATGCAATGTGTGACAGAATGCGAAACGCCAAAAAAGGGCAATTTTTATAAAATATATTCGCTTTAGGCTATCGATAGGCACAAGGTAAACTGGATTGTTACATAATTTAAAGCGCACCGCTGGTAGGTCTACCTCGTCCTATTCCGTAAACCCGTTAGGTGTCCATATTCACCTGTGGTTGAACTCTACATATTAATTGTCATCACACTGGCGCGTAATAATACTCGTATAAAGTCTGATATGAGGATTAAATAAATCAAGGCTGATACTAAACATACATCCCCTCCAAACCTAATTGGGAGGATGTTGTCGGGGGCGGCGCACAGGTGAATAGGGAAACAGTGCACGTGCGCTTCTGTAACTAACGTTGCAGTCTGTCCACGTGAAATAAAAGAAACGGTACGCTGTAGCCGGTTTATGATGCGCGTGGTGTTTCAACGATGTCTGAAAATGCAAAAATTTAGCCTGCCCACGTTTCCATGGTTTGACGCAAACACTTTTGTATCAGTTGTAGTGCCTGTCGGGAAGCCTATTGCACGGATCTACAAGTGTGATAAATGGTTCAGGCACCACGTATTTATGTAAAATCTGAAGGTGTTATTTAACGACGACTGAGTTATGCCTTCTGGTTCAGTGCGAAAAGTAGTTCCAATAGACACTGCGTGTGTGAACGAACATGCAGTATAATCTACTGTCCGCTTGCCAATTTTCGAGACAGGAATTGACGTGAGGCTGGTAAAGCCAATAAACTGGGGATTGAAGCTTTTAGGACCTATGCGTCCCAGCTTAGAAACCGGAACACTCTCACCCACGCAGGTTACTGTCCCATGCTGCTCCCACGAGCATCTGAAGTCCTACGGGTGACCTCCATTGTCTATAATCGATCCAAAAAAATAAATCCCAGCATAACTCCTCGCGAAAGAGAAGACCACTGACCCTGTTTTTGAACGTATGCCATGGAGATTTCACTTTTCTATTTTCTGCTTATGTGACGGTCCTGTCTGTAATGAAGAAATGGATCCTGTTCCTTTTAGGCCCAACACGACAATTACTTTCTGTTCCGTTCCTGGTCGTCTCTGATTCATTCCCTCACTATAGTGATGCTCCTGCTGTGGTCAAAATGTGCAATTAATTTGAAAGACCACATTTTAATCTCTTGTTCTCTCTCACTCACTCTCTACTCTATCACCCTCTTGCTGATTGTCTCTCGGCATCTTGTTCTCTCTCCCTGTCTCTCTTTCTCTCCCTAGTGGGATGTCTGCCACTATCCTCACCTTCTCTGGATGGAAAGGTCAGAGAAAAAGCGTTTGTGTGATATCTATGACATTTGCATGAGTATGTCATAACTCTGCCAAATATATCCTCTGTGTGTTTTTCTGCGTTCTTTTGTGTGTGTGTGTGTGTGTGTGTGTGTGTGTGTGTGCGTGCGTGCGCGTGCGTGTGTGGGTACTGCAGGTAACTGATTGTTTTCAGGACTCTCTGAAGGGTAATGGGGCTGTTCCGCATCCTGGTTGTGAGATACAACTAACAGGTGACAACTCCCATCTCCTGTCATCTCAAAACCTCGCTCAGCTGCACCAACACAAACCATATTCAGCCGATACTATTCGATATCTAAATGATTAAACAATTTCCTGCTTATGATCCTGCTTATGCTTCTGATTCTGGAAACCACCAGCCAGGGTTTTTGTCGGTGTGTTATACCCTTTCAGTTCAAGTAATATTGACAGTAGTATTATGTATTATTTCATCGTGTACTCTCACATATATTTCTAATCGTCCAATACACATATTCATAGTCATACTTGTAATAGTCAAGCTAGAATCATTGTCATGCTTAAGTTGTAATGAGCCGTGTTTTTTCAGCAGGTAATGCGTTACAAAGGCACCAGGGTCTGTTGAGGGAACTGCAGGAGCTTGCCCAGGACGGTAAGTCTCGCTGTGGTTCTTAGCTGGTATCTTACCACTCAGTACTGGCTTAGCCTGGGTACCATGCGGTTTGTTAAAGGTAGGGAAAACGCACACCCGGTTAGGCGAGGTGTTGGCTGGTGGAGCGAAACAATTGTAAAGGGTAAGAAAGCCACACACTGGTATGCTCGGACGCAATAATTGAATACCAGCGTTTCGACAGATAAACTGTCTTCTTCAGGTTATCGTGAATCATGCCAATCCCTGCTGCCCCAAGCCTTGCAGATGTGATAACACACGCTTATAGGCTCAGGCTAGAGCCAGGAGGACAGGTGTAATGGAATCTCAGAATTTACTAATTAAGAGAAGCCATCGTATCCCAGTAAGCTCTCTACTATGCTATGCTGGTTTTTGATCAAGAAACATGCTTACAGTATGTTAACTGTAATATGATATAAATTGTACAGTAACTTACCACCTCAAATTATTAATTTCTCTCAGAGAGGGAGAGGGAGCAGGAGTACAGGAGGAAGAAGGAGCTGTATGAGGAGAACCAGGCTGAGGGAGAGAAGAGCCAAGAAGAGAGAGAGGAGAAGAACGATGGACTGAGGATGAAAAAAGAGGAGGAGGAGGAAGCAAAGGTAGAAATGATGGACAGAACAAAAGACGAGATGAGGGAGGAGCCCAGACTAGAGGAGAAAAGTGCTGATGAGGAGGAGAGCACCAAAGAGCTAGAGGAGCTCCTCGCGGCTGAAATCACAAAGAAAGCGGAGGAGGAAAACAACGACAGGGAACTTGAGGAACTGCTCAAAGAGCTTAAAAAGAAAAGGTACGAGTCGGCAAAGGAGAAAGAGCTCCAGCAAGGGTCAGAAGCAGAGGAGGAGAGAAGGAAGAAAGAGGAGAAGGAGAAGGAGGAACAGAGAAAGGGAGAGAAAAGGCATCTAGAAATCCTTGAAAGTGAAGAGAAGAAACGCAGCGAAGAGAGGAAGAACAACGAGGTGGAGCTCCTCGTGGAGAAAGAGAAGGTGGAGCGGGAGCTCAAAGAGCTTCTGAAAGAACAGGATAGCAAGAAGAATGCAGAGAAGGAGAAAGAGAGGGAGGAAAAACAGGAGGAACTAGAGGAGCTCCTTAAAAAGATGAAACACGTCAAAGAGGAGGAGCAAGAAGAAGAAGAAGAGGAGGAGAAGAATAGAGAGAAAGCCGGGGAGGCAGAGACAGTGAACAGACATGGCCTGGAGCAGGTCGCAACTCCTAAGGAACTGGGGACGGAAGCTGGGGAGGAAGACGATGATGTGAAGGAGCCTCAGCAGAAACGAGTGATGGAGAAAGCGAGTGATGAAAGCACCCGGCAATTTGAAAAGGAAAGGTACAGGGATGATGATGATGATGATGATGAAGAAGATGAGGATGTGGAGGAGGAAGACTGGGAAGAGGAAGAGGCAGATGTGAAGAGAAAGGATAATGATGATGATGATGCTGAGAAGGATGAAGGAGATGTAAGTAGGCTGGAGTCAACAGATTGTGAAAGTGATGCTGTAATCACTGACTGTCTGTCTATAATCATTAACTGACTGTATGTCTGTAAACACTGATTTGTTTTTCTGTCTGTAATCACTGACTGTCTGTGATCACTGACCGTCTGTCTGTAATCACTAACTGACTGCCTGTCAGTCTGTCTGTGTAGTACTGTTATCACTAACTGACTGTCTGTCTGTAATCACTGACTGGCTGTCTGTCTGTGTGAGGGTGTTTGTGTATGTATGTCTGTCTGTCTCTGTGTGTGTGTGTGTGTGTCTGTCTCTGTGTATGTGTGTGTGTGTGTGTCTCTGTCTCTGTGTATGTCTGTCTCTGTGTGTGTTTTTGTGTGTGTGTGTGTGTCTCTGTGTGTCTGTCTCTGTGTGTGTGTGTGTGTGTTGACCTACTCTGTGTCTCTGCAGGAGCTTCTGGAGATTGAGGCTGAGCTGCGAAAAGTGACTGCAGAGCTTCAAGAGCTACGTAGGGGTCATTAAGGTTGAAATTACCATGCACATGCACACACGCACACACACACACACTGGTAAGATGCCCTGCTAGGCCTAGTTGGTAAAGGTTTGAATCATAGGTTTATGTCCTGTTGGGGTCAGCTACATAAAAGATATATACACACTTGAGTTTGCTTTAGTTGAAAGTGGCTGCTGTGCGGCATATATATCATACAAACAGCATATTTACAACACATACATTGTACATGTATTCTGGATTATACAATTATGAATAACATAACACAAGGCTATTTTCACATGCATCACACTCAGAAACATGAACGACTAAATACTTAGATATGTGGACTGATCATAACGCTTTTGATGGCATATATTTCTGTATTGTTGTTGCATTAAAAACAACCCCCCCCCCCCGCAATCAGAGATTACAAGGTATTTAGACATGTTGCCGTTATCAGAGATTGTTTAGTACAATGAAAAATCGCCCTGCCTATGTAAAGCTTTAGTTAGGTCAGAGATTGTTTAGTTAGCAAAATGTATATATGACCTGCCTATGTAAAGCTTTAGTTAGGTCAGAGATTGTTTTGTTAGGAAGATGTATATATGACCTGCCTGTGTAAAACTTTGGTTAGGTCATATATTGCTTAGTGAGCAAGATGTATGATCTGCCAGTGTAAAGCTATAGTTAAATTAGAGTTTCTGAACCCTCTCCCAGACTCTCGCGGGCGTTCAACATGTTCCGCACACATTTTCAAAGCTTGATGATTTGTTGACTAATTGAATCAGCTGTACAAATATAGGGTTAAAACAAATATCTGAAATGTCCGAGTGGAGAGGATTGGGAAACCCAGGCTACATTTCAGCATTTAAGGTCTTTCACTGGCATAGCGGTCCTCTTTACACCATGTCCTATGTATATAGATGTTGTGCAATAACGAAATGTGAGCTTTGTTGCTGTCACTAAAACTTTAAATGTAAGCAATTCATCTCTGTTATAATATTGACCATATTGACTTATATGATTGAGTTCCACGTGTTTGTATTGACAAAATGTCAGGATTGTGTGTTATCTGGCTCATGCACTGTTAATGTTAGACTGTTAACGAAGAAACCGGGGTGACACTGAGAATGAATATGACAATGGAGACCTTAGTAGTAAGAGATGTCATAGTGTTTCCTAAGCTATGAAAGCCAAGTACAATGGTCATAACTTGGGGTTCAACTGGGGTTGGTCCCCACGGAGTTCTTAACCCCCACTCCCCAAAAAAACCCATTATGAATATTAAATATTAACACCCATCCAGCGCATCTAAAATATTTTATATCCTCGCACAGACATAAGCCCTGCAATTATATTAGCAATATCCATTATCTATTGTAATCTAACAGTACACTTCAGAGCCTAAAAAAGGAATGGGCTGAGGAACGGAGGCGTACTCCCCATCAGCATATCACACTGTCATAATCATAGGCTAGATGTATAAACTACAGACCCTAAACGTTATCTTTTTGATAGTTAGCAACATGTTGTTTGCTTGAATGCCCCCCCCCCAAAGAAAAGCATTTCACTGCCAAGTGTTTAGTCCAATAATAGTCTAACTTTTACACCTGACCATGTTAATAAACCCAGTGCTCCGCATCCATTCAACATTGTTGTGCGAGTCAGATTTGCTGGGCTCTTATTTGGATTATGGGACCTAGCTCAATTGAACCCCTGGTCGTAACGTACTGATTATACAAGTATAGTAAAAATGGTCCACAACAAGATTCGCGGGGTTTTTCCTGACGCTCGGGCCTTTCCGTTTGCTAGTTGGGTCATCCAGGTGGACAGGGTCATAGAAATAGAATGAATCGGTCTGTCCATCCTAGTAATTCTACTTCTATGCCCAGGGTCAAGACACCACCCCAGTTTTTCACCCAGCTTTGCACTCTTATCTCCATTGGCCAAGGAAGTCTAAAGCGGGGGAGAGACAATGACAAGCCATCTCTAGTATCTGGTAGTAATAAGTGCTGAAGACTGTTTTAAAACCTTTTTAAGGTGGCGGGTTAAATATAATCGTTTCATTGTTTCATGTGATCACTGGTGTGTAGCAGCCTTGTTTGAATAAGACGTCCTGGGAAACAGCACCCCCATGTGTCCATTCAATAGCGGTGCACAACTCTCTACAAGGTGGCAAGGGTTAACATGAGAGTGGTGACCACTTACAGCAATACATTCATAAAAACATTAACTCAAAACATGATATAACATATGAAGCTATACAAATCTACATAATAATGTATGCAATAAAGCCAAATATATCATCATACATTTCAGTAAATGTACTTTATTAACTTCAAATTCAACATTAATAGACTTTTAAATATAAATCACTTCTTTTCTATCTGACATTGATTTACAGTGACATTGTAACACTGGTTTCTCTCTGGGAATGTGTTAGAAAATGACAGGAAAGCCAGCACACTACTAATGCTCCTAACTAAACACTATATTGACAACGTTTCATTTAGATTAAAATCTTTGTGACCTCACAGGGTCATTTTAAAGTATCCTTTCCTAGCCCGGTACCTACACTTTTACGGATGTGTACAAAGCCAACACGCCTACTTTATAAATAGAATCAACATGATGCGAGAAGTCGAGCTGAGTCCACTCAGTGTCCTGAGATTCACTTAAGAATGTACACATGTTCAACATTAAGAAATGTATTTACCAAAACGGGTAATAGGTAGTAAGTGGACTGAACAGGAGACATTCGCTGGAGGTCAACGTCTGTGCCGTTATTTGTGCCTGCTGTATCTTATGTGCTGCCTGTCAATTAATAAAAGCACAGTCTATGATATTACTGAATGCTGGCTGCGTCTTATTGCCCGATAGCAGTAGCAAAACCCCGACACATCTGGGTGTGTCATGGAGGATGAGCCATGTCAGGGTTACAGGGGCAAATTTAGAACCCATGATGTAGGGACAAGTCCTTCTGACCGTGTAATCTTATTCACTGTGCCCTAAAAGGGCAAACTGATCCTAGATCAGCGCTCTTCCTCCGAGACGCAATATAAATACGGACCGTGGACTGGAGCCAACGCAAGTGATTGCATTTCATTTGTTTGGACAGAAATTAGTGATTAAAGTGAATCAAAGTAAACAGAATTAAGTGTTAGTGTACCAAAGCGAACAAAGTTGAGTTTAAGAGAATCAAATTGAATAGAGTTCAGTGTGAGTGACTGACTGATTCAAAGTGAGAAGAGTTGATTGTTTGTGAGTGCAGTTTAACAGAGTTGAGTAGAGGCCATATTGACTGCAGCGAGGTGGGAGGAGGACCCTGGCTTGGACCCATAATGGCTGTTCAGGAAGATCGTCTTCCTCTCTGGTGTCACAAAACACTGTAGAAATTAGCAAACACATTTGAATTCAAACAGATAAATGCAGCTTCATCAAATAAACATCAGCTTGGATCAGGAAGAGGGCGAGAGAGGGAGTTAAGTGGTCTGTTCCCACTACAAACACATTGTGTATCATGAACCCATGGTTGATGGAGTGGTGGATCATACTAAAGTCATACTGAAGATCAGAGACATCTACAAAATAAGAGCTTGTTAGATGACTGTAAGTGAAACTATGCAAAAAGAGGAAGTGCTGTGACAGAGAGACAGAATTTCTCTCACCTAATGCAAGCAGCATCCATGTGCCTGGCTGGTCATACAGTCTGAGGAGGATACCGATTTGTTGGCTATGAGGAAATTCATAACAACATGAGATCTTATTGGTTAGTTTCCCAGTCACAGATTAAACCTGGTCTTAGATTAAAAAATGCAAACAGGGCCGGTTTTATGAACACCGATTAAGCGAAGTCTAGGACTAAAACATCAAGGTGGACCCAGTTGACCTTGTCAGTGGAGAACTCCACTGACCTTGATTTTTTAGTCCTAGACTTTACTCTATGCCTAGGCTAAATTGGTGAACTGGAAATCCTCTGTAAATGTCCATTAAAATGAAAGGAGGCTCTGTCAAATTCTTTCACTGACTCAAGAGGGAAAATGGGACCATTGCTCTTCGTGGCACTGATGACTGACAGGTCATTGGAGCTGATTTCCAGGTAGGGAGCGCTGCTGATTTGTCAGTCTACAGGGGGGAGGGTCAGGAAGGGCATAAGACAGGAAGGAGAGAGCTTTGCTTGTTAGGCGGGAGAATTACAAGCAAAGAGAATAACACCACAGATAGTGGAGGAAGTGAGACATCTAACTTGTTTTTTTTCTGGTTCACATACAATGAACTCAGCAGCCCATATCCAGCTGCCTGCTGGAGATGTCACCTCCTAAAGCAGACTGAAAATGTGTGAGAAAAGAATCTATGACCTGACCGGTGCGTCTTCATTCATCCACCATCTTTGAGTGAATTTCCTGTACCTCCCAGGGAGCTCTGGAGCTTGGTCTTAATATGAGGCAATAATATGGTCTGATATGAGGCAAAGAGGTCCAGGAACTGTGTCTCTGAAACACACAAACACACACTATGGTGTAGTCTGATAAAATGCGATGTAGTTATCGCTGTTGTGCCCCAGCAAAAAATACATTTTGAGCAGCTTCGGATAGTTGTCATGCTCAGCTTTGACCCAAACATCAGAGAGCTTGTGTATGGTTACATCAGAGGGTCCTTGAGACTCCCAGCGACTGACTGAGGTCTAACTGGATAAGAAAAAGAAGTGCTGATGAAATATCCCGTCTCTCATGCACAATTCAATGTGTACAAATCTAATTGGAATAAATATACAAAGACACACGTTGTTCATCAGGCACTCCTGTACACTTACAGGATTAGACAGTTTACTCACATTATTACTCACAATTACTGTGTTATTATATATTCCGTTCATAACCTATGAGTATAATTACATCACATGAAGTGTCAAAACACTAACAATATATTTTATAGGTTTCAATATGTTTTATTCTGTAGGTGACCATAGCCTGTGAAATAAATATACAATACAGATTTGCGTACCCTGCGGGATTCAGATTGATAGTCATTTCATATAATTTATTTTGCCAGCTAACTGGGACGTACCGTTCCGCAGACAACGTCCTTAGTATATAGCGATCAAATTATAGCCGGCCTTCTTATAGTTAATTGAAAAGGAAAGAGAAAGTAAAAACAGACCGGGAAGCTCGGCAAACACCTTAATCACCCTTGGCTGTCTACCGTAGTCTTATAAGTAGTATTATTTGTTTTCATGTTACAACACAAATACCGCGAATATTTTGTGCGTTAGGAAAAGACAATAGGTAGCTAATTTACCGAAAGTTCGTTTAAAGTGAGCGTAGCCTAATTTCTTTCAACGCTAAGCAATGTCCCGGGGTTCGAATGCTGGATTTGACCGACACATAACGATCTTCTCTCCAGAGGGCCGCCTCTATCAAGTCGGTAAGATGTTTAGTTTATTCTCAAATGTTGTTTATTGACAAATGAACTGCCTTGGGTAGTCTAACCTTAGTATACCAACATACTTAAACTTTAGATATTCGTACTAAAGAATTAGGCTTTAACAAAACAAATACTATGCATACGTACAATAGTAGAAACGTGTATTGTTAGGTTAACTACTACTTCACTATAAGGTGTGCTGAAAGCAAAGCACAACTTTAGATTGATTTCATTCTTCTTCCTCCGCTGCCATGCCTAAGGTCAACATCGTAAAGGGACCAAAGCACCTACTTGAGAATGTTTCTTGGGGGAAAATAACCTGTGATACTGTCAGTCCATTTGAATGGCCATAAACATGAATGCGAAAAATTCAGGCCATAAGTTCGTTACAGCCGCTTTTTAAACTTTGAAACGGATAAGCCGGTCTGAAATATGTTGCATATTTACAGCGTTTTCATACAATTTATCCATGAACAATGTCTGTTTTACAAATTGATAAAAACCTGCATCATATGTCCTGGGAATCGAACCCATAACACTAGCGTTGCAAGGCACTACCATTTGAGGTTTACGATTATGTGTGGTACAATACAAATCAGTCCATCAATGTTAAAGACCCAATCCCTTTTTCGACTTGCAGATCTTAAGAGGGCGCCCCTATTTATAAAGTTTAAATGTCTAATTTTCTCATGTTTTGTCCATCAGAGTATGCCTTCAAGGCCATTGCCCAGGGTGGTTTGACATCGTTGGGTGTGCGGGGGAATGACTGTGCTGTGGTGGTCACACAGAAGAAAGTACCGGTAAGACACTCAGTTATGTACAGTACATCACATTTACTAGGAGCTTCAGTCTTGGTGGTCATTGTCTTCACCTAAAGATTAGAGAACCCGACATAGTGCAGAAGCTTCAAGGCTTTAGCCCCCCTGGTGGGAAAGGTGCAGGAAAGTTGAATCCGTAGCCACACAGAAAGGCAAAAGCAATGTTGATTCTCGACTTTAGAAAGAGAGCCGGTCATGAACCATTTAGCGTGACAGAGTGCCGCCTCAAGCTTTTCTGCCGACAAGGCACACGCCGCTGGTGAGTTGACGCTTGCGGAGAGTTTAGATTGCCGAAGCGAACCAAAAGCGCCTGAGAACGACAAGGCGTCATGTTCTGCTGACGTGCTAAGCGTGTTGTTGTTGTTGTCCTGGTGTGACAGGACAAGCTGCTGGACTCCGCCACCCTGACCAACATGCACCATCTTACCCCGAGGATCGGATGTGTGATGACTGGACACAGTGGTGTGTAGAACGGCACGGGCAAAATCTCACTTTCCCCTGAGCACACATATGCACACAGCCTTTGACCACCCTCTTCCTCTCTCCCGGCCCCCCCACAGCGGACAGTCGATCCCAGGTTCACAGGGCGCGGGTGGAGGCCGCCGAATGGAAGTACAAGTTTGGCTATGACATCACGGCAGACATGTTGTGTCGGAGGCTGGCAGACATTTCCCAGGTTTACACACAGAATGCTGAGATGAGACCTCTGGGATGCTGTGAGTGACGGACGAGTGATCCTCGTAACCGTCTTTCTTTGTCTACCTGTCTCTGTCCACCGCCTCTCGGTCTGTCTGTCCACCATCTCTCAGTCTCTCTGTCCCCCACCTCACCATCGCTGTCCCCTGATTCTCTGTCTCCAAAATCTCAGTCTCTGTCCCTGCCTCTCTCTCTTTGTCCCGCGCTTTTCCATCTGTCCCCTTCTGTCTGTCCCCTTCCTCTCTGTCTCTCTGTCCCCTTCCTCTCTGTCTCTCTGTCCCCTTCCTCTCTGTCTCTCTATCCCCTTCCTCTCTGTCTCTGTCCCCTTCTTCTCTGTCTCTCTCTGTCCTCTTCCTCTCTGTCTCTCTCTGTCCTCTTCCTCTCTGTCTCTCTGTCCCCTTCTTCTCTGTCTCTCTGTCCCCTGACACTCTGTCTCTCTGTCCCCTGACTCTCTGTCTCTCTGTCCCCTGACTCTCTGACTCCTGACTCTCTTTCTGTCCCCTGACTCTCTGTCTTTCTGTCTCCTGACTCTCTATCTCTGTCCCCTTCTTCTCTGTCTCTCTCTGTCCTCTTCCTCTCTGTCTCTCTGTCCCCTTCTTCTCTGTCTCTCTGTCTCCTGACTCTCTGTCTCTCTGTCCCCTTCCTCTCTGTTTCTCTGTACCCTGACTCTCTGTCTCTGTACCCTTGCGTCCAGGCATGCTCTTGGTGGCCATTGACCCCCAGTTGGGCCCTGTGCTCTACAAGTGTGACCCAGCAGGCTACTTCTGTGGCTTCAGGGCCACCAGCGTGGGTGCCAAACAGACAGAGGCTAACAGCTACCTGGAGAAGAAACTGAAGAAGCGGCCAGAGCTGTCGTATGAGAAGACTGTGGAGGTGAGGGAGCTTATACACCGAGACCCTCACAGGAAGGAAAAGGGAAGGTCTGCTTTCTTGCTGTCTTTCTCACTCTCTGCCTTCTCTCTCCTCCCCCCTCTCGCTCTCTGTGTTTGTCTCTGTCCTGTAGATGGCCATCTCCTGTCTCTCCTCCGTTCTGTCCATGGACTTCAAGCCCAGTGAACTGGAAGTGGGTGTGGTCACTAAGGAAAGCCCCAAGTTCAGGTACTGTCACACACATTTTTCTTTCTTCCCCACTTAGCTCTCTCTCTTATTCTTCTCCATCTCACGCCCTCACTCTCTTTTTCCTTTTCCCCGTTCCTTTCTCTCCCCCTCTTCTGTCTGTCCCCAAACCACTCTGTCTCTCTTGCCCCTACTCTCTATCTTTCCCTCTCTAACCTCCTCTTGTGTCCTACTCTCTATCTTTCCCTCTCTAACCTCCTCTTGTGTCCTACTCTCTATCTTTCCCTCTCTAACCTCCTCTTGTGTCCTACTCTCTATCTTTCTCTCTCTAACCTCCTCTTGTGTTCTCTTTTCTCCTCCTTTACAGGACATTGTCAGAGACAGAGATCGATACCCATCTGGTGTCCATCGCTGAGCGGGAATAGAAGGGCTGCCATTCACGTCCATTACTTCAGACATCAGGCTGACCGAGCCTATGAAACTAACCTAGTGGTGTAACAATTGGTCATTACAGTAATACTACTGTAGTACATCTGTTTTAGACTCCTGGCAGGAGGGCACCTGTCACACAAAATATCATCATCATAATTCCATCTTTTTTTTTAAAATCACAACCTTTAACTCATACAGCCATGCTTTGATTGGTGGAATCTTTTGACCCATTATATTATCTGTATCTGACTGAACCCCATTTGTGTCCATAACCGAGGTGTCAGACTCATTTTTCACCAGGGGCCCACCTTCTGTAAGCTCTGGGGGCTTACACTGAAAATGCCTCACAAAACTTGATACAATCATCCTCTATCCATAGTTTTTGGACTGGTCAGTGCTCTCCAACTCTGGGATTTTATTAAGTGATTATTGAGCTGGTCTTAAAACTGTGAATTTAGGTACATTATCATTTCTTTGTTTTGAGTTAGTCTTTTAAATACTGGGTTTTGTTCTGACCCTCAAAAAGCCGACCTGCCATACCACCACATCCTGTCTGTTTGACCCCCTGGTCTGGAGTGTGTACATGTTGTCTATCTACAACCACAGAAACAATGTTTTACAGAATAAAACACTTAAAACCAACAAAATAGGTACTAGAATCTATGTATTTGTATTTCATTTTGGCATTTTGTGCGTTGTTGGACAGGAAAGTGGTAAAAGACAGAGAGAGACAGATTCAGACCCACAATGCAGCAGTATACAGTGTACATTAATAAGGATTTTTCCTTACGATATGTCTAGAAGTTTCCCAAGGAAACAGAAATGGTGTTATTGCTTCACCTTTTTTAATTTATTTGATTTGACACGTTTTTTGAGTCTGTGGTCTGCGTTCACCATGTCAAGATACCGTCTAGGATGGTTTTAGCTTTTTATATTGTAAAACAATTAACCACTGTGGTAGTAAACACATTTTCCTTTATTAAGATTGTGAAGGGAGGCTCAGTTTTGTTTTGCTGTTAATACGAGTTTCAGTTTTTTAGATCGTAATGGGAGTTTTAGTTTTTAAGATCAAATGAGTTTCAGCACGTGGTATTGTTCACATTAACCGAGATTACCAGTGGGGGGCGATGTTGCTTAACTTGTGATATTAACCCTTTATTGACACTGTTAGTCTTTAAGACCTTACTGTCACTTCAGCCCAAAGCGGGTGCCTAATCATACTTGTGTTAATTATCCAATGATACATTAAGTTATGTGGTCATTTTAATTCAGGTATATGATGTTTGTCTAAAACTTGATAACAGTACAGGGTTGCTGTAACAGTATTTTGCATGAATTTTCATATAACCTAATGAACACATTTCAGTATGTTTCACATTTGAATATATAATTCCTTCCAGAATTCTGGTTAGATATTGTTTACTGGTATCTTAAATTAACTGTTGGTCCACTGTATGTCACATAGGTGAAAAAGTCCACTGTATATTACATGGTGAAACAATACACTGTATATTACACTGGGGGAATAGTCCAGTGTATATCATATGGGTGAAAAAGTACACTGTATATCATATGGGTGAAAAAGTCTACTGTATTTTACATTGGGGGAATAGTCCATTGTATATCATATGGGTGAAAAAGTCCATTGCATATTATATGGGTGAAAAAGTCCACTATACAGCTCTGGAAAAAGTTAAGAGACCACTGCACCTTTTTCTTTCCTTTCCAAAAAAATTGAAAAGGAAGGTTTTGAGTGAAGAACAGAAGTGTTCAATTTGCTGTGGTCTCTTAATTTTAATCCTTCTGTTCCTCACTCAAAACCTTCCTTTTCAAATTTTTTGGAAAGGAAAGAAAAAGGTGCAGTGGTCTCTTAACTTTTTCCAGAGCTGTATAGTGGACTTTTTCACCCATATAATATGCAATGGACTTTTTGGTCTCTCAATTTTGGTGAAATAGTCCACTGTGTATTACATGAGTGAAATAGTCCACTGTATATTATATGGGAGAAAAAGTCCACTGTATAATATAGGGGGGAATAGTCCACTGTATATTACATTGGAGCAATAGTCCACTTATATGGTTGAAAAATTCCACCGTATTTTACCTAGTGGGAACAGTCCCAGAGAAAAGACTGGGCCAGAAAAGCACTATGTTTCCTATGTTGTGCACTTGCTTTGAGTAGAGCTCAATGGGGTCACTGTTAGAGGTGTAGATCCATTGTGGACTTAGCCTCTGTCTGATAAACACGTCTCCTCCGTAAAATATGGCCCGAGGATATTCTGGTAGACCAAACCTTGTCACCGGCCAATCATCAATCCCCATCTCCAGTGTAGATTATTAAACCCCTGGGATGAACCCTGCATCGGCCGTTTTCATCAACATACAACAGGCAGACGCAAACAAACATCAGACAGGAGACATGTTTCTAATCCCGGTGTTTTAAATCGACCTCGCTGCAACAACACTATCACAACAATGCCACAACACTGACCGGCTACTGACAACAACAACACACACACACATCCTCACACACCCACGCATTAATTGTGTTATTCATATTTTAATAAATATGTTTAATTTTTTGTTCTTTTTAAATGTCCATGCGGTAATGTACTTAAAGGCTATGCATGTTTCTCAGGTTTGAGGTTTCCGTTCGGCCAATCCAGGAAGTAAACAAATTCCAAATTCCTTTTATTCTCGTAGGGTCTTACGCAAGTAAATCTAAATTAAGTCAACTTGTTTCGAGTCTGAAATGGTCCCTTAGTCTGATGGCTCGAACTTTAATCCACTACATGTCTGTCTCAGTCTGAAGCTCCTTCCATTTTGGTTGTTTCAGGTGACATCAAAATGACGGCCATCAAAATGATGCCATCTATTGTGCTATGAAATCAATCAAATTGGTTTTATAAAGCCCTTTTTACCTCAGCAGTTGTCACAAGATGCTTTTACAGACACCCAACGCAAAACCTCAAAGAGCGAGCAACAAAAAGAGTTGATGCCCAAAAATTCCCTACAAATGTCAAAACTTAAGGAAGAAACCTAGAAAAGAAACAGACTCTGTGGAGTGCAACGGAACACTAAGCGGGAATTTCTCTTGAAACCAAATGAGGAGTTGAAACAGGATGCAGCCCAACCCTGCCGGCATCAGTGCCTGTTGGACCATGGTACCATGCAGCCTGGTTGGACTGGATTGGACTGTAGAAAAGGTGACATTCATATTGTTCTGAGGGGAACACTCAGCACTTAATTTCGATTTTATTGCTTTCTTCATATGGCCTCAGGATCCTCCTGTTTATTTCAGGCTACTGTGTGGGGAAAATACAAAAATGTGTTAGTATCGTGTAGATACTAACGTTTAGTCAAATCAGCATTTCAACCCATTAAATTACATGTTTATGAGTCAGAACTTTTTCAATCCAAAGAAATTACACTGCCTTTGTAATCAGTCTGTATTTAAACATGTACAGACAGCCAGGTATCAGCTGCAGTCATCTGCAGGAGAGTAGATTACAGATCCAGTAAACAGATCGGCAGTTCTAACTCTGATGTGAGCAGGTCTAACTCCGATGTGAACTGGTCTCAATCCAACGTGAGCTGGTCAAACGCCGACGTGAGCTGGTCAAACTCCGATGTGAGCTGGTCTAACTCCGATGTGAGCTGGTCTAACTCTGACCTGAGCTGGTCAAACTCTGATGTGAGCTGGTTTAACTCTGATGTGAGCACCCTTGCATCCAAACCCAGATCATTTGCTACATTGCAGGCCTTCATTGGATCCGTCTCTACTTAGAGCCTATTCGGACTATGACAATTGTTGTGAAAACAATTTTATTTAAATTAAATGGAGCGAGACATTGTCTGTAGACCTCAATAGCTATAAGGAGTTTCTGTTGGGAAAATGGCCCATGTAACCTTGGAAGGTGAAATGTGACAATTTACATTTTACCCCATTTACACTAAAAAAAATGTATCCTTTAACACAAACCTAGCAACAAGTCTCATTCATCTGAATAAAACTATCCTATTGTGAAAATGCTCTTAAATATTTATGCAAGGCTTGTATCAAACGTTGTTTCGTATCGTCAGCTAGTGCTCTCACATGATCTTTCTGTGCATTCTGATCAAAATATTTATAGGCCTTCCAGGTCAGGGGTGTGGCCAAAAGTTATATGTTGCAGCTTACGGTGCAGCAAGAGTTTCGTACTTGTAGTGTGAATAGACCATTTTTTAATTTACATATTATGTTAATGTTACTGAAATTAAATTGTTGTCACAACAACTGTTGTTGTCTAAATAGGCTCCAAGTCCAGTAACACTCATCCATGTCTAAAATAGTGTAGAACGCCATCTGTCAGTTAAAAGACTTGTGTGAACCTTTGTACAAGGCAGAATACATTAAACATCACACGGTAGCAAAACAAAATTCTTAATAACTTCACAGTTAGAAAAATTAAACTGTAGGATTAAAACAAATGAGTGGTTTGTTTCAGAATTTGGGTCTGGTCATCGGCCTTGTGATAAACCTGAGCATGTGATCTGCCACATAATAGATCTCCTGGCCTGGTTTTTTAAAGCTAGTGTTTGCAGTGTTTCTGGACTTTGCCTATGGCATAGGATGATAGCCATGTAAATATAATTTGAAGTGCCCGAGGGACTAAGGTCAGTCTGTCCTGTCTCACTCCCAATTTTTTACGTTGTATTAGTTCATGTTACGGGGGTCAAGGGTCACTCTGAATTATATGCCAAGGTATGCTTTTGGATCCAAGGTATGCTCTCTGATGATTCCTGCTGTCCCCGCCCACAGACCACCTGGTCGTCCCTGTCCTTGTCCACCTGGTCGTACCTGTCCTTGCCCACCTGGTTGTGCAGCTGATATACATTCTAAAGACTCTGGACAGCCCAGCAGCATTTGTTGACCCCCTGGTCCTCTGAACATGCAAAAACATTAGTGGCCCAAAAAGGTCATGTACTCACGTTCTTCACCTGGCACAGCCAGAAGAGAAGTGGCTACCCCTCAGAGTCTGGCTCCTCTCTAGGTTTCATCCTGGGTTCCGACCCTACTAGGTAGTCTTCCCTAGCCACAGTGCATCAGTTCTTCTTGTCACTGGCTCATTGGGGTTTCAGAATGGGCGTCTTAATAAACACTTTGTGACAACTGCTGATGCAAATTTGATTTGATAGGGACTTCCAATTCAAGTCAATGATTCAGAATTTGTATTCATTCTATTTTAATGCATAACCCTATCTGACAGTGAATATCCAGATCGTTGTCCTTTGAAAAACGGGGCCCTGTCCTTTAGCATGGCGTTGGGACAATCCCACATTGTCTGTGTCCCCGGTCGGTGTGTGACGCTAGCGTGTCGCTCTCTGTTGACCCATTGGGTGTGTTTTATGTGTGTTTGCTGCCAGATGTACCTCTGTGCGGGAGCTGTGCGTTTGAAACAATGCGTGTGTGTGTTCACCTTCGCCAAGGTCTGCGCAGCGCTGCTCCATCTGTGCCACCCTGGGGATTACGGCCCAATCCGTCTGTCTGCCTCTCAAAGTGCTGACGGACAGAACCCAGATTAGCAGAGTGCAGCGCTGTGGAGCACCAGCAGCAGGGGGGAGCGAGGAACCAGGGAGAGAGAAGGGGGAGGCGGGAGGGAGATTAACAGAGTGGTGCCACGGTGGGGGGCAGGGGGGTGGAGTGCAGGGGCGGTCCGGTGGGCTGGCGGGGTGGCGGGTGGTGGGTTTCAGATTAGTGCAGCACAGAGAGTCATGGAGGGATTAGCACGGCATGCTGCACAAAGAAACGGTGGAGGAGGGGGATGGAGTGAGGGGCCCGGAGATTAACCTTGTTCAGCCACGAGCAGAAGCACAACCTGGCCACACAACGGCCGCGCCTCCGTGTCATTCCAACCCCAGGTTCTGGGCCCCGGGAGGCACCGCGCGGCACCGCGCGTCTTGTCATCGTGGGGCCCGTACGGACCCAGTCCGAAGTATGTGCACAAAAAAAGGGGTTCTCAAGGGTTCTTTTTAGAGAAGGGTGATGGCTCTATGTGGAACCATGATGTCTCGAAGAACCCTTAGAGCTATTAAATTGTAAAGGCGGTTCATAGTGTTTATTCTATTATTTTATGGTTCACTGTAAGTATTGGGGAAGCCTCATTCAGGTTCTCCTCATGTTGAGTTATTTCACATCACCTATTTTATATGACTGTTGCCAGTGGAGTTGTCTTGCATCTTCTATGGCTGTCCCCTATAACTGGACAACCAGAAACCAATGATGAACTTTATACCTGAATAACAAGATAACATGGTAGACCGCATCTGCCTAGACTCACTGATTCTGTACATAAGCAAAGTTTTACTTGATTTTGGGTCAGTTACTCTGGTCAGGTATTCTGCCACTGTGTTCTCTCTGTTCAGGGCAAGAAAACATTCCAATTTGCTCTATTTTTTTGGTTGATTATGTATAGTGTGTAAAGGAGTTATCATTTTTTATAGATTTGGATAGGTCCAGCTGTATTTCTTTCCTGAGGCTCTGTGGGGTCTGTTTTGATTTGTGAAAATTGCTTTGCTTTGGCCTTTTTGAGAACTGCTTTCCATTAGGTGGGTGAGAAATTTAACAGCTTTTCTCTGGATGTTTATTATTAGTGGGTCTAGTTCCACATCTACTTTGCTTGTATTATTTGGGGTTTTGTGTTGTACTCTGAAAATACTTCTGCAGTGTTTTAACAAAAACTTTATTTTCTGTGTCTTCCTAACATCAGTCTAAATTGGTATTTGTGCGTTTTTGTGAATTCTTTCTTGGTAAATCGACACCAGACCTCAGAACCACAGAGTGCAATGGGTTCCATGACTAATTAGATTGTAGTTAAGATGGCGTAGAAGGCCCTTCTTGTCTTGTCTCTCAGGTCATTTACAGCCTTGTTGAATTTACCCATGGTGGCGATGTTTAGGCTGAGGTAGGTGTAACGTTTTTTTAGACCGGTGGTTCTCAACTCCAGGCCTCAGGACCCAAAGTACGGCTGGTTGTCATTCTAGCGCTCTATGTAGTGATTCATTTAGACTGTGGACACCAAGTGAACGCAATTAACTATCGGGTGGAATAGAATGCAGGCAGTAGTGGGGGTCCCCAGGCTCGGAGTTGAGAACCGCTGGTCTCGATCAACGGTGCTTAGGTGGCATTGATGCTTGTGGTCCAGATGCTTGGTCCTATTCTTGTGCTTGTCTGGTTCACTGTCAGGGCCCAGGTCTGACAGAACTAGTGCAGAAGATCCAGAGGCCCTCCCCGGTTGGAGACAGAAGCACCAATTCATCTGCAAACAGCAGACATTTGACTTCTGAGTCTCGCAAGGTGAGTGATGCTCGAGCTGCATCCCCGTCTCATCCGCTAGGCCGAAGAGGAGAAATCTGTATGTTTATCTCAAGCCTGTATAAACTCTGAGCTTCTCTCTCTGCTCTTCACTCAGTCCTCCTTACCGAGTCGTTGGTTAATGTGCCGTAGGCCCTCTGCTGGCGGCTGTAGTAATAGCACCCAACTACAGAAAGGTCATCATTGGACTGATAGGTTTGAAGCCCTGTTCATTGTAAGTCTCTCATTTATGAGAGTGTCTCATAACTCTGTGTACTTGGGAATGATTTTGAGATGGTAACATAAGGTGTCAAGCTCTTATCAGCCTGCGTTGCCCCTGCCAAAATATAGAGTTATGCAACTTTTCATAACAACTTGACTCGATAGTTACGTTACGCCAGGCTTGCCATTCAAAGGGCCAATTGAGCAGCTTATTGTGGAAGACGCTCAACTTAACATTTCTTAATTTGGGATTGGGTGTGCTAATAAAGAAAAAGCATCAGTAGGCCTTTAAAAGATACAAGGCCAAAAGTTGACTTGTTTGTCTAACCCCGACACTCGTCTCCGTCACCATGGAGTCATCGCAAACAAACATGTTGACTTGTTGTTCCGAAAGATTCAACACGATATTTTGAAACTTAATGGAGACACCCCGCCCCCACGCACAGCCCCCTCCCCTCGCTGCCTGTGATTGGTCACTGTGTCACCTTATTGCCTGTGATTGGTCAACGTGTCCCGGCGAAACAGATTAATGCATGTTTCCCCACTTTACCTACCCTCTTCTCTTCACCAGCGTCACATGACCCATTACATCACTGGATTGAGGTCAACGCTGGATTAGGATGCCGGGAGAGTGGTGGAATTACCGAAAGTGAGGAGTGGAAGGATGGAGTGGGGGGGTTTCAGATGGCACACAGAGAGATAGAGCAATAAAGCGAGAGTGACTAAGAAAAAGTGGGAGAGAGAAAGAGAGAGGCATAGGGAGAAGAGGGCCAGGGGGTTGATGGGCAAACACGAGGCGTAAGAGAGGATACCGTGAAGGGAAGATGTGCTACAGAAGGCTTAATGTAAAAGGGGGATTGTACAAAGCGAGCATCTCTGGGCCTTTTTCACACTGCGTGAATGTGTTTATTAAGTGAAGTTTGTGTGTGTGTGTGTGTGTGTGTGTGTGGTGTGTGTGTGTGTGTGTGTGTGTGTGTGTGGTGTGTGTGTGTGTGTGTGTGTGTGTGTGTGT
>JACXGI010001254.1:0-19463 GCA_016801175.1 Esox masquinongy | reverse complement strand
TATGTTCTCTCCCATCCTGCTGTTTGTCAGTGGTGGAAGCTCTCTAAAAGCATTCTAAAACTCAACATATAACAGAAACATTTTTCTAGTATATTCATAACATTGTTCTGAATCTTTAACAACACAGGTTCATGACATCATCCTGAATCTTTAACAACACAGGATCATAACATGAGTCTGAATCAACAACAAAACAGGTTCATAGCATTGGTGTGAATCTATAACAACACAGGTTCATAACATCAGTCTAAATATATAAAAACAGACAGGTTCATAACATCAGTAAATAATGTTCTTAAAAGGTCTACAAAGGTCCGTTCAGATGTTTCTTCATAGAATCATTCTCCAACATGGTTCTATAAAAAACATAAAATAATGCTTCATGTTGCCCTCAAAAGGGGTGTAACCAAGGTAGAGGTTTTTTTCGGGGGCTATGTCGAATAATTTTTTATAATTTGTCACAGAATCTTTTTCCTCATGCATTCAGAATCCTTCAGGTAGCATGTCATATGCCAACGGAGGGTCACTTGGACTTCATGGCTTGGATTTTGCTCTAACATGCGTTGTGAAGTGTGGGACTTTATACAGACAGGTGTGTGCCTTGGTCCACCCATGTCAAATCAACTGTAACTGCCACAGGTGGACTCCAAAATCAGTCCTAGGGACATCTCCAGGACGATCAAATGACATTGGATGTATCTTAGCTCAATTTAGAGTGTCATTGCAACAGGTCTGTAAAGAACATGTATGTGAGATTTTGAGGTACAGCACCAATCAAATGTTTGGACACACTTACCCATTAATTTTTGACTGGTGCTGTAAAAGTAAATTAAATACATTTCAGATATCCAATTTGTAATCAAGGCACTGCCTTATCCTAGGAATTCCCAGCAGACTCAGTAATGTTGATGTTGAGACATGTGTCTTCTGAAGCACATCCAATGCTCTTCTGGTTCATCTCATACAGCTTGCCTGACCAGCTGAAATGGGTGATGTTTGGAACCAATTTTTCAACTGGAAACATAAAAAAACACTAATCGCACTAGAAAAAAGAAAGATGAACATGGAAATAGAAGGACAGAGAAGATGAAGGGACAGTGACCACATACAAAAGAGAGAAAGCGAGAGAGACATGGAGGGAGGAAGAAGAGAGAGAGACTGAAATCCTGACTAATTCACTTAGTGAAGTGCTGAGGGGGCAAGACTCTAAGAGGATTGGGACATTCTCTAAATTAGATCAGTAAAAATAACAAGGAGGAGTGGAAGGAGAGTGGACAGGGGGGAAAAGGGGGCATGACAGGGGAATGGGGGAGCAGATGGATGTAAGGACATGAGGACAGTGAGAGAAGGGTACATTACAGGGTAACAGGAAGTGGGGACAGAGGAGGGGAAGAGGGGGACAAGGAGACAGGAGAGGGGAAAAGGAGGACAAGGTGACAGGGTAAGAGAAGAGGGGGACAAGGAGACAGGAGAGGGAGACAAGGTGACAGGGTAAGGGAAGAGGGGAACAAGGTAACAGGAGAGGGGAAGAGGGGGACAGGGTGACAGAACAAGGGAAGAGGGGGACAAGGAGACAGGAGAGGGGAAGAGGGGGACAAGGTGACAGGGTAAGGGAAGAGGGGGACAAGGTGACAGGGTAAGGGAAGAGGGGGACAAGGTAACAGGACAAGGGAAGAGGGGGACAAGGTGACAGGGTAAGGGAAGAGGGGGACAAGGTGACAGGACAAGGGGATGGGTAGACAGAGGGATGGGGAACAGGAAGAGGGTGAGATGAGGCAGAGGATCAGAAGGACAGGACTGGGAACAAAGTGATGATGAATGTAGTTTACTGACAGACATCAGAATGAGTGGACCTTGTGACTCTGTGTGAAACAGTTCCACATTAATTTCTCCCTCAATCTAAGACTGACCTCTCAGTCTTCCAATCTAATCTAGACAACAATCTAAGTCCAAGACATTAACAACATTAATCCTGGATCCAAACACTGACTTTTACTCTCGATAATAACAAGGTGTTAAACTTTAAGCCCCAGCACTGACTTAGCCAACATATAGCCCGTTCTTGTGAGTCAAGTCTTCATCCAGTGATATGCTTTAACATAAATCTAAAGGTCAAAACTACACTAAATTCAGTTGAATGTGTAATCGCAGTCGTAATGACACGGTTATGTTCAAGCTGTACTTGCAATACTTTCACAAATACGACGACCTGATGTTGAAATAGATTGTAGCCTAAGATGGCAGGCTGAGCCACTGACTGGGTCCTCTGCCCTTTGACCCCCCACTTCCCGATGCCACCCGTCTTTTTAACACTGTTATCCGTGCATTCAAAACATTCCAAAAACGTGTTTGTTTATTCTTTATTTCTTTCACTACTAATGAAATATCAGTAGCTTTGGATTATTTATTGAAGAAATTAAATAGATGTGAGTTGACTGAAGCTGGATAAGATGAGTCTCAGGATGTAACTGAAACTGATGTCAACGTGCTGTTGCTAACTGTTCAGACATTCCAACAGTTTCAGTGACATTTTGAGCTAGCTAGTGAACTTACGTTAAGTGCATAACTGTGTTACATAAAGTCTTTGTTACGGTCTTTGTTTTGTAGTTTTTGGGGAATCCAATAATAGTAAGTAGTACTTAGAAAAAATTCTATGTATTTTCTTTACTATAAATAAATTAATAACCCATTCTAGTACCAGGAGAATCCAAGCACGCCACCATACTCACAAAGAAATGACCCCCCCCGACCTGACTCAACTGACCCGACTCAACTCATTCACGCCAAATTATCTCTGCGAAAGTACGCCTTCAACCGCACAGAACAAAACGCAATTGGGAAATTTGATTTATTTTTCATTTACTTTTATCCCCCCCCTCACGCCCCCAACCCCATTGCAGAATGTTGTGGTGGATTGGGAAGGGGGGAGGGGTTGTTGGGCTGTCGGGATTAGGAATCGATTAAGAGGAAATTGGACTGGAGAGCTTGGCCGCGTAGTGCCACCAGCCCCGGATGCAGGATGATTACAGTATTTACCGAACAGCCCGGTGGCCTGCTTGTTTCCCGGGGATTAGAGGCAAAGAAATGAATCATATTTTTAAGTCCTAAGTGTGTCTGTGTCCACTGCCTCTGCCCCACTCTGTCTCCTGCTTTAGAGCTGCATATGCTGGTCCCGGGGATTATCGCCGCGGCCGGTGCATCTGTTTCCCCGCATCACTGCCAAAGTAAATGGTCCTGGATGATCCGTTAGGGGTTCTTCACGTCGAATCTCCCGGGGGCGAACACTACATTCTGGACTGTACGTTGCGGCGCCCTTTTAGTCGTTTAAAACCATGTTAATGTTGGGTGCCGTGTGTTCAAACGGATTCAGCCACAATTTGGAAAACACTTAAAGGAACCTCTGGGAACTTTTTATTTTGTCAGTCCTATTTTATATTTCCTCTCTCCTTTCCTCTTTGTTTCTCATGTCTCAAGTCTCTTCACCTCCCTCTCTCTCTCTCTAATTGATCCCCATGTCCACACGTTCTACGGCAGGTAGTTCCCCCACACCCTAAGAACCCCATACGGAGCCCCTTTGTTGTGTGTATACCTTAAACAAACGACCCAAATATATGTTCACCCAGTAGTCATTTGACAGTGTGGAGGTATTGTTGAATACAAATCAATTAATATCCCAATGATATTGTAAAAAGTAGTGCTGAGTAGATGGTCATACAGATGTGTACTGAGGCTCAGTCATCAGTCTGAACAGGAGTGCTGTTCCAGGGTCGGTTGACGTAAGAGCGTGATGAACATAAAAAGTGCTACATGAGGCGCTACAATGAGACACTTCAATGAGACGCTTTGTAAATACAGCCACCGATCGTTCTCCACACGCATTGGTCTTTTTAAAAACCTTTTTCCGTCCGGTGCACTTTCATAACACTGGTTCGACTGACCTCGCTGACAAAACACATGGAAATATATGTTAGCCATCCAAATCCTAGCTCTCTCATGTGTGGGTTTTAGGGGGGCTCGTCAACTGAGCTTCGCAGACTTACTTCTAATCTGCATACTGTGCGTCTTTGCCCTGTTCACTTCGCACTAAACAACTACCCTCTGAACCTCCTGCACGGATTAGAGGCCTGTTCCCGGACATCACGCTTCAATCTCAGTACAGGTGCAATGTCCTAATTTGACTTTTCCGTTGGGTCCCGGTTTATGGGAAATGCAATGTTTTATTGTGTTTAAGTCCATTAAAACGGTTTTTAATTTCCACTTTAAAATGTCAGACTTCTTTTGACTTGTAAAAAATGTCAGAATTCATTGTCCTGATAGGCCCTGTTGCTGTAGGGTTGTTTTCCTGCTGCAGCAACCTGGTTCAAATTAAAACACGGCATCTGTGGGAGTATGTCGGACACGTACTTTACCTCGTAGCATCTGGGCTAACATGTCCGGGTGACAAAGTGATCTCAGAGGGGTCAGTGACGTTAATTCGCGTTGCTTCATTCTGCTATGTCAGATGATTGAATTTCGCCAAAGTGTGAGGTGAATCTGAACTGTTGCTCTTCATGGCAAACTTGGATTGAGTTGGCATGTTGTAATTATTCCAGCTGTCACGTACAGGACTTAAAAAGGTCCCTCACTTGTCTATGGAAAGGCGTATTTAATTTTCTGTGTGGGCACAGCCTAGGTCAGTCCAGTACTAAGTCCAGTTCAGTGTCTAGTCGAATCAATACCATTATTTAGCCCAGTTAATTGTCTAGTACATACAAGTCTGTTATGTAGTCCAGTCCATTGTCTAGTCAAATCCAGTGCAGTGTCTAGTCCAGTCCATTGTCTAGTCAAATCCAGTCCAGTGTCTAGTCCAGTCCATTGTCTAGTCAAATCCAGTCCAGTGTCTAGTCCAGTCCAATGTCTAGTAAATTTATACTTTTTTTAGGATAAAAACTGTATACATGAGTCAGTATGCATTAACTGTGGAGTCCTTCATTAAATGTTATTTTCTTAGCTTGCATATTTCTCTCTTGAACAATAACGTTGTGTTACTGTCTCTCCTACTCCTAGCTTTAAACTACCTCCTCCTCTTCTTCTAATTCCCATCTCTACTTCAGTTCAGGAATTTTAATTGTTTTAAAGGCTCAGGCTATTATAACATAACCATGAAACACAGTGGCCCCACAGATTTTATTCAGTCCTTTAATGTCTCAAAACAAAATGGCTATCTACCGACCATGTAAAGATGGGCAGGCAGACAGGTGTCGAATGAAATAACACCACACAGGAGTCATTTGTATCAGAAAAAAGTGTGTAGCATAAGATGCAAACACTGAAAATAGATGATCAAGAACCATACACAGCCTTGTCAACTATTACTGCTGCATTTATTGGATCAACCCCTGAGTTTGAAAAAAAAAACAGTGTTCAGAAAAGAAGAGACCAGAAAACAGAAAAGTAAAAAGTTGGCAGTCTTCTAGAAAGTAAGAGAGTGAGAGATTCATTGTGTGGTGTTTGCATGTAACACACTGCCAGTACCAGACATGCATTTTCAAGTAAATTTTAATATTTACAAAAGAACCAAAAAAAGACAATATAATATCAATATTCATAATAGCTGTAGAATTATTAATAATAGTAAATAATAGTAATGATAATAATATTAACTTCAAACAAATTACAACAATTTTACTTTCAAAGGACTCACAAATTTAAAGAAACATAATAGTATGTCATAGCCTAATACAAAAAGATTAAACAATACATCAACACAAAATGGTACAGCTCGCTTGTGCACACATTTGAACTGAGAGAAGCTCTGTGCGTTCTGTGCATGGATAGCGATAACATAGCCACGGCCTTCTCCTACTCTCCAGGCTTCTCTATTGCAAATATGTCATGTTGACAGTATATTCGGCAACAGGTTCAGTTAAGTATAAGTACCAGTGATGCAAACACCTGCCCCCCCCCCCCACCACCACCCACCACCGAACCAACCGCGAGTAGGAAAGAAATGCAAAGGGAAGACATTGTCCTCCTTGCATATCCCCAAAACACCTTGTGCTCAGATATGAGTCATTCCACAAGATTCGTCCGGAGATGCTCAAAGGCATGAGGCCTGGTTACCAATCCTATTGTCCTAACCCCCCGACCCCCTTGACCCTCCTGCACACCGGCACCCTCTCTGCTGAGGAGCCCCTCCCGAGGCTGCTGAGGAGGAGGAACAAATAGCCTTTGGGCTTTACTTGACAGTACTTCCTGCTCGTTGAGAAGCAGCTAGGTCTGCCCAGCCAGGCTTCTGTCTGTCTGTCTGTCTATATGGTCTGTCTGTTTGTTTGTCTATCTGTCTGTCTGTGTGTGCAGCTGGTTAGCTGTCTGTCTGTCTATGTGTCTGTCGTGTGTCTGTTGTGAGGGTGTGTGTGTGTGTGTGTGTGTCTGAGTGTATGTGTGTAGGTTTGGCTCCAGGATCTCTCAGATCACAAAATCTGTAAAGCAGCTTCATTACAAAAATTAATCAGATACAAATAATGAAAGAATCTCTCCACTCTAATCAGTTTTTTCTCCATGAATGGTTCTCCCTCCCGTATATTCAATATCAAATTCAAGGCAGAAGCATTTCCTTTTTTTTCTAAAGTACCCATCCTTTTAATGTTTCTCAAGTAATGACAAAAATAACCACTAGATTAAATTTGGTCATAGGATCAAGACCAGCCAACCACTTGGTGTTAAACTTCACTTTGCCTTTGTATTTCTGAGTGATCACTCAGCAACATCAGACCACCACAATAGTGGCAGAAATAACCTTGGTTGACCATGATCTACTTCCTGGTCTTTCTCCTGTTGCATTGTACTTTCTCTACATCAAACCAAAACGTAATTAATTCTTGAAATTGCAACCTCTATTTTTTTTGGTTCACAAAACACTTCTTGTGAATCTCAGGAATGGCCCATTGCTAATTATGCTGTTTAACCAAATATTATCATATTCTAAATGTTTTCCATTTAATTGGGAAGGTATTGCGTTCAATTGTTTTATGCACTCCTAATTCTATTTTCATATCTGTTTACCTGTTGATTTGTTTGTTGTCACTTCTTCATGACTATCACCTCAATTTCCCATTATATGTGAATCCACAAATGTATAATACTGTATTGACTGGATATTAATGTATAAACAATATTGATGTGATTTGAGATTTCTTGTTATCTCTCAAAAAAAATCACAGAGCCTATCATCAGTGGACCTGCTTCCACATTGCTCTCAACAACACCACAAATAATACACATTTTCTCAGTCAACAAGTTTATGGACTGAAATGATTAGTTAAACCATGTAGGTGTCCAAGTCTTTAACACTGAATAGAAAGGTCGCTTCTGGCCGGTCCCTTCCTTACCTCTGCCCCCGCCTACAAGACCTGGAACTTCCAGGAGTTCTGGTCTTTGTAGTCCAGGCAGTCAGCTGCGTTGAAGTTGAGTTTCCAGGAGGCAGCCTGGTCCTTGTAGTCCAAGCAGTCGACGGCCCCGAAGCCCAGCGACGCGGCCGAGTAGCCCTGCGAGGACAGAGACGCGGGGGATTGGCTGAGATGACCGCCCATGGAGGAGGCCGTGATCGGGCTTAGGGCGCCCCCGGTGGCGGATAGCTGCGGATGCATAGGGGACAGGTAGGAGCTGCAGTCCAGGCCGGTGAAGTAAGAGGACGAGCCCGCGTAGCTCTGGGTGTAGGCCGGGGCCTGGGTGTAGGTCATGGGGTAGGCGGAGGAGCGCTGCATGCAGGGCGTGGTGGAGGCAGACAGCGGGTCGGGTAGCGGGGAGATGGATGCGGGGCTCCAGATGGACACGGTGGCGTTGGCACTGCTGGAGCTGGGGGTGATGGAGGTGCCGGGGGGCGGAGGTACCGGGCTGTAGGAACCGTTGGTGTTGACGCTTGCCTCGGAGTTGGCTTCTCGGGCCGGAGAGGCCTTCTTCTTGGTCGGACGAGGTTTAGACTGGCCAGTACTCTGCTGCGCCTGCTGGCGGCATTTAGCGCGGCGGTTTTTGAACCACACCTGCGGAGGAGTTACGTGAGTTCTCAGACATCTCGTTTCCCAGTCCGACCAAACAATGCACGGTATTGTGGAGACAATAAAATCACGGGAGAAATTAATGAATCCTACCGGCCATTTAAGATAGTGTGTTGTTTATTACCTGTACACGAGACTCTGGTAAGTTTATCTTGAGGGCCACTTCTTCCCTCATGAAAATGTCGGGGTAGCGCGTTTTGGAAAACAGTGCCTCCAGAATGTCCAACTGCGCGCGCGTGAACGTGGTCCGTTCCCGACGCTGCTTTCTGGGGGTGTCTGAAATATAATTAAACACAAATTAGTATGTTTGTAAATTGTCAGTTTGCCTATTTGTTTATTCGTCATATACACGGTTTTGTGAAATTTTGGTGAACACGCTTTCGAATGGAAAATGAGAAAAAGAGAGTAAGTAGTGTAAATTTAGTTGGCTAATCTCAATAGATTTCTGGTACATTTGTGTAATATAATGTAAACAGTAAATAGCTACAAGGAAGCTATAGCATATTCTTTACTAAAATAAAATTGAATGGCCTATATTCAGTGGCGTAATATGAAATGTATGGCTCTGGCCTTCTCATTTAATATAAGTGGTTTATTTTGTTACATGATCAGATAAATTACAGTAATGTTTAAAATCACGATGCTTTAATTATAGTTGATAAAATCAGTTTCACATTCATTTTCTTCACAGAAAATGTGTTACTAGTGTTTGTGTTTTCCTGTCTTTTGTTAAATGCTTCAGTAATATTTAGCTTCATCCACTGATTATATAGTGGCCTTGTATAACAAAAAGTAAATACAATTGGTTGCATAAAAAAGAAAGAAATGTGTCTTGATAGGAAAAGCATAGGAATATAACAATTCATACATTTTGAAATGGTAATTGACAGGAGTCTAACATATCGAATTTCGTTACAAGTATTTGTAAATTAGGCTGGTGTCCATCCATAACTCCCCCCGAGATCAATCATTGAACGCAAATATTCCACCATTGTTTCATATAAATAATTTCTACTGACCAAATAAGTGTCATTCGTCAGCTCAATTTTAAAGCTGCCATTTTACTTCCATTGAATCAACAAGTTACTATGGACATTCCTCATATCTTTATAAAGACGAAAATGGAAAGGGCTGTTAAATGTGCGCATAAACACCTACGCATTAAAACATTTAGTTAAAAGACGACCCTCGAAATGCGGCGAAAGCTAAGAATAAAACAATGGTTTCAGGAGTCGAAGGAATATACGTTATGTACAATTCGTTGTCAAAACACATGCTTACGAATTGAACGAAAGTTGCAATTACAGGTGCTCAAAGGCTTTTCTGGTTGCGCACCCACTCCTTTTACGCACTCTTTGCGCACGGATAAGTTACCAGTACCGCTTGGAATGAAGAATGAATTCCGACAGTTTCTACATGAAATACAATACTGTTGAGACGTACAGTTTTCAAACATTTAAAGTTCAAAATACTACTTACTTGGATATCCGACTGCGGAGTGTAGTAGATCCATGCCCGGGCCGGACAGAGTTAACCCGTTCACGGCGTAATGAGGCTGCTTAATGTAGGACATCATGCCTGTGCCGGCTTTAAAACGCTCCCTCACTCACCCTCTCTCTCTATTACACTCAGGCCGGGGGCCGGGTCTTCCTGCTATTCTCCAGGGGGTGTCTCTCTCTCCCCCCTCTCTCTCTTTAGATGTCACTTGCTTTCTATATGTTTGCCGATCTGCTTTTTGTTTTCCTTTTTTCGTCTCTGCCCTTGTCACAATATTTTGTGAGCTTTTGAGGTTACAGTAGCGCCTCTCGCCAGTAAAAGGTGCAGGTGCAGAGCGCGGATTCTCCTTGTTCTGCTGCCTTCCCACCTGTTGCTGTTTCACAACAGATCTATTCGGGCGACGGTGTATTTTGTCTAATTAGATGCAAAGTAGTCTGCACAAAAATCAACAGTTACACACATTAACCGTTAATTATTCTATAGTATGATCACAGTTTTAAGTGTGATAAAACTTTAAATCCAAGACGTGCGCTTTCGATGTGCGCATCGGCGTCACGAAGGGACGGTATGGTTCCTTACTCTTCCCGTGTCAAATCTTGTTGCCTGGACTGGAGGCTGGCTGTCTGTCGAAGCAAAGCCGATCAAGTCGTGCCTCTGGTGAGAGGCGATAAGCTGGGGTGAGAACGCAGGACTGAGCGAACCAAGGAAGAGGTTGGCTAATTACACTGAAGTTCTTGCGCGGAGTATAGACTCTGACCCCTCCCTCTCTCTCTCTTTCTCTCTTCCTCTCTCTCTCTCTCGACACACACATATACAAACACACAAACACTTTGTTGGGTTTGATTCTGCCTGTCTTTATAGCAAACGAGGCAGTCAACTGACAGAAACGTTTCAATTTGAGATGTGTCGGTTAACAACTAGACGGGGACACAAATAAATGAAATACTGTTTAGACAATCTAATTTATATTGCTTTATTTTAAATCTTGTTTTACATTGTAGTTAAAAGACGTAGGAAGCGTAAGAATATCTACACCCAATTTAGAGTAAATCCTCACAGCCTGCCTATAAATTCACGGGACAAATTTCAACACATGAATGAAAGCCTAATTGTGAATTTGCCACACAATCTTTCTGTAGGCGATGTGTTTCAGGAGACTATATTCTGTATTGTTAAAGACAAATGGAACGCTTCCTATGTTGTGCAAGTCCCTTCTCTGGAGACAGCGAGGGAATGCATTTTGAGAGTGGAATATCAGTGTTGCACTAAAGGGTGATTGCTATCATGGGAGTACGCCGTGTCGAATCTCTTGTCCTGTTTGGAGGGAGCACATTTCATTAATTTTACGTCGCTTCTAAAATACAGAAATAATTGGGCGATGGAGTCTCAGTGAGAGATCGAATGGGCTGGGGCTGGTGTGGGGGTACAGGCAGGATTAAAACTACACAAAGGCCGCGTTGTTCTCTATTAAATCCCCTACTGATCCCCAACATACTCCCTCTTTTGCTTTTCATTCACCTTTCTGTAGTAATAACATTAATAATGACAATAGAAATCCCAAATGCATTGCTCTTTTTGTAGTATGATTGTATCAGTATTATGGCAATTACCAGCAATAACGGTGAAACATATTTATTGTCTTTTAACAACGAAATTGTGATATTAATACGGCAATAGGGTTACCGTACGATGGTTAACTAAACGGTACCTTTTTCAACACTGTGACTGTGCCTTTCATTCAAAATTCGTGAGTGAATTGTTGAAAAAAACGAAAGTTGTTCATTTCATTTGTAGCCTATTCGTTAACCCACTTAGCATTTAGGTATAAATAGGGAGTTTAATATTTCGTCTGTTTGGTGTAAATCATTGGTATAGCCAGCATCAACACGTTACCAAATGAAGCGCAAAGCCACTTGTTGTTCTGTTGGAACTGGGAACATGGCGTTTCTGTTGGTCACTGTCTAGTGTTTTTTATTCGTTGTAGAAATCTATTCAGGGCAAATGGTCTGTAAAGTTTTGCCGATGCATTTCTTGAAATGCGTTTTGTTGTCCCAACAAGACTTCAATATTCGACTTTTTTCCATAAACGTTGAGTTTTAACGGTTAAGTGAAACCGTTTGAAGATTTGACGATAGTCTGCACGGCCGGGGACAAACCATGGCAATGGGTTTAGTATTTACTTATACATGAGTAAATAATCTTCAAGTGTTTAAGTATGTTTAAGTATGTTTTAGTATAACCCGGGTTGGCCTCAGGGTTTTAGTGGATCCTCCAAAGCCGTTTGTGTGCGCAGTATATTTTTTGGGTGAATGGGCCGAGGTTCGCTGAAGAAAGGGACACTCGCCAGGCACTGTTGTGGCCGCACTTGCTGTTCCACCCGCTGCCTTCCTGGTGTGTGTTGTGTTTGGCCTGGAGGCTGGGTGTGTATATGTAAAAGAGAGAAAGAGGTGTCAATCTGAGAAGAGGGCATCTATGGCACCAAACGTGTACTGCTTATAATAGTTTGTTGTTGCGCGTAACGGTGCTGCATTCTTCTGTTCCTGTATTTAGTTCGGGTGTAGGTTCAGGGTGCCGACAAAGAACAGGTAGCATAGACCAGTCAGTTACCAGTCATAGACCAATCAATGTGCTTACTGTTAAAAACATTTTGAAAGCGCAGCCGATATATTTTCAAAAAGTGGGGTGCTTTGCGCACTTGGCTTCTCTCCACTAAGATAGTGAAGTCAGTGAGTGTAATTCTGTGCGTAAATATGTGGCGGTTCAGTTAGTGTGATTTTGCAACTGATAGTAGTTCACCAATTATAATATAGAGCATTTTTGGTGAGAGTGAAATATTTAGGTTTTTTAAAAATATTCGATAGGCTAATGAAACCCTGAATGCTAAATCAAAATAGTATGTGAAGAAAAATTTGTCAGTGTGTGGACTTGCGAGTGCGGTCCATGTGTATTATATCCGGCCTGTTTGTTCCCATGATCCATTCAGTGATGAAAATAACATTTGTTTAGTTTAGTCTACATGACTTTACCTTGCGTAGGACAAAATGTTGATCGTTTACTAGAATATATTTACGTGTATGTGTATTTTTACCACGCTACAAAAGGTTCGGAATTCATCCCACTGAAATGCCTCAGGTTCGAGATCCAAATAAGAATCCAAGCTCAAAGTCTGCTTGGGATCCGGTTCGCAAACTGTAGCCCCCCAAAAATTATTTTCAAGACGACTTCCCACCCGTCAACCTAATTTATTTTGGTGGGACGACACTGGTTGACCATCCTGCGATTGTTCCTCTGCAACAGTAACCCTTCAGCCAGACAGTTTCAGTGTCCAAAGCCGATTCTCCGCGCTTGTTAATTGAATCGGATTTCTTATAGTTTAAAATCCACACAGACCTATGTACGGCCCAAACTGTATAAGGGGTTTATCTGAATCTGTAAAGCCAAGGCGGAGATATAAAGAGAGCTCGAGAGACTATACCCGCGTGTTGAACATTTTTAAATCTCAAATAAATATATTTACCTGCGGTATCTGCTGGTGCGCACAGCCTGAGTAGCCAATGTGAATTGTTTAAACTGTTCAGCTTTGGAATATTTGTTTCATGAGGGTACATCACCTGCTCAACTACCAGGTATGGTTCCGCTCTTTTCGTTTTCGTACCTACGGGTGGAAAGCTGAACAACGAAATAGGCTAATATTGACGATAGGACAAGAAGCGCCACAGTCGTTATATGTGGGAATGGCTAAAGCCCAGTAAACTACGTGTTACACTTTCTGAGACTCAAAACCGAAGGCGCGCGTCATTGTAGCCTACACGCGCACTACAAGCACCTGTTCGTCTGTCGTCTTCTTGCTTTCTCTTAAGGTATAATTCATATTTAAAATAGCTTTAATATTTTTACTCATTAAAATGATCCATTTTAATTTACGCATTTCCTGAGATATTTTTTCAGATATTTCTTATTCCGACTCGAGCAAAAAAAAAACATCCAGGTTGTATCCCAGAAAGTTATTTTTTGTAGGCCTATGTCCACGTCCAGCATTGAGCAGGCAGTTAATACTAACAAAAAGCTACAGTAAGATGCATTGTTTTGAGAATACTGTTTGATTTACGCCTTTGGTTGGTTTTCGAATACATTCAACGTAAGGGAAATACACATCATGGGCGGGTTACTGTGACTGTATTCGCAGTTTTAATTATTTCTAGATCTTCGTGAACTCGTGTTTAAAACGGAGGAAACTACCCATTTATTAAAACAAAAGGCACAGATGATGCATTTTGACGAATTTAGTCTGGTAGATCATTGCTAACAGCTAAATATTTTCTACAAGTACGATTTCAGAGTAGCCCATTGCAGACTTTTCTTAGTATTACTGTAAAAGCATTTGATGTTGCCGTTGTTATGTTAGGCTGTTCATATTTTGCATAATAATAGCTGTGCATAGATATATACTGAGATCGCACCAGAACCAGGCACTAGGACCTAGCTTAGATACAAATTTTGGACACCCCCCATCCAACATAAGAGGCTTACAACATCTAATCTATACACCCACACAAAAACGCAAACACACACATTCACAAACACACACCACTTAGAAACATAATTTTCTTTAAAAAACGGGATGCAATCGGACTCAGAGGCATGCATAACAACAGTTGTTTTTTTCTCATCTTCTCAAAAACTATTTTATTCTCCATTTGACCCTGACCTCTTTTGCACTCTGTTGGAAGACAGCTTTCTGCCATATGTTTCATGATTGCTCTTGCCCAAATTCATTAGCAAATATGCACACTATGGGTCCTACTGTATCACATCACTCTATTTGATAACTGCCCAGAGGAGGGTCAATATAAAAATTATACATATTCAACTGCTTGCGTAAATGTCCAAAACAACGTAGTCCCACAGTAATGGGACTAAAGCAAAAAATACACATATCACTGGGCCAAACATTCGCTTGAGGAGCAACTGTCTCCATTCAGTCGCTTCCTTTATAAAACATGGAGGTCCGTGGATGTTCAGGGAACCACCTAAAAAAACGTCATGCCAAGTTGAGACAGAGTAACCGTTTGTTCATTCCTCGTGCAATTTGCGGACGCTTAGTGTACGGGGCTGTATAAACATAAATGGTCTGATGGCTGGTAGGAAACGTGTGTGTGTGCTGGTGATCGTGGGCGTTGGAAGGGTTGTGCATGGAAACCAGGCATTTAGGCAGAGATCACCACAGAGTGTGAGAGGTCAGCCACACTGTATGTCGGTAATGGGTTGAACCAAAGCCTATGCCAAAAAAGACAAACCAAATCACAACAACCCCCTCCTAAAAATAAAAACCCAGACACCAAAAAAAACCCCAGCATTCTTAGTGTGCAGCTGTTGTGTCGTACACTGACATCACAGTGTTTGTTCGATACACACAGTGTGACACTCACACACACGCGCACAAACACGCACACATGCACACACACAAACACACACACACACACACACACACACACACTAACACTCACACACACACACGCACTGAGTTCAGCCGATTTATCATAATATGCTTTATCTGAAAAGTAAGTATCTTACCTCGGGATAAAGGGAGGAAAGAGGGGTTTGTAGTCAGATTGGCAGAGGAAGGGAGTGGATGAAGAGTACCAGCCTGCCGCTCCACTGAGAGGACGTGCAGGACCTGATTGGAACGGACTGAAGACTATTGATAAGATACTGCTACACAAACATCGGAGGGACACTGGCTGCCCCGGCACACGGGACGGATGAGGGGATTAATTGATGGATGACAAGGTGGTGTCCGGCAGGAGGGAATGATGTCTGGGGGGGAGGGGGGTTGTTTTCGATAGTTGGAATGAAGAACAATGTCCCCTGATGAAGACGTTCAGAGAATGAGGCAAGGTAAAGCAAGAGGGTGGGGCTGACGGGAGGGGCGGGCCTTGGACAGTGGGCACTGCGTTTTTTTTTTCAAGGAGCGTGGTTAAATGGTATTTTCACAGGTGTGTGTTAGCCTGCGGAAGACATTGCGAGGGGTTTGAACCCTTGTGTTGTGCCATGTTTAATTTTTTGGACTGACCTGAGTTTGTTTTGCACATGTCTTGGGTAAATGTGTACTTGTATGTCATTAGATGTTATTTTAAAATCTTCAGAGTACTGGCCTTGCCATTGAATCTTAAAGGGTCAGTGGGAAAGGGTTAATATCCATGTCAGTGTTTTTTTTTGTGGTATCGAGGTCAGGCTGTGTTAATACTTCAATTACAGTGATGTGGGGATTATGCTGTCTAAGCCAGACAGACATTGACAGGACTGAATCTGTGGTCACACACTCACAGAACAACCCAGCATCACTAGTTTATACTTACAATCAAGTAGTCCCTGCTTTATGTAACACACATTGTTTGATACAATGTAATAGGATTAACAATAGCGTGAAACTTCTCATTATGAACGTATATCAATGGATCAATCTAGGATTCAAACATAAAGAAAATCAACTAAAATGGATGCCCCAATCCCAGAACACCTCTGTAAATCCCAGGTAGTCCAATCTGGGTGAATCGGTTGGGATCAGGTTCCCTGGAACATGTGATACAGTGTTGTGAACATTGTGTTGGGTTTCTCATCAGATGGATGGAGCTAGTTTGGGAAGTTCAAGAGGCCCACATTTGTTGCTACTAAAATGTAGACTTGCGAGACTTCCTGGGTGTCTGGGTGATGGTTTTATGAACGTAGGTTCGGTCACCTTTAGTTCACCATCGCTACGTACCATGTAAAAACTTTGGGCATTTTAACTAAACAGTCTGAGAATGTGTGACATGTTGTAGGCGTCCTGAGGAAAACGCGACAATCAACGAATTCTTTAGAAGTTTTCATTTTTTCCCATGTGCATCCGTGGTCAGACAGTGTTGTTGGGCCATTTCCAGTGGTTTTGTTGTCGCATGCAAGGGCTTTACGTCTCACTGTGTCTCTGAGTTCATACGTGATGCATCAGACGACATCTGCTGCTCTAAGTTTATTGGATTTCAAGATTGTGTGCACTGTAATGTTCGCAGTCTTAATCAATATCACTCTTTCGCAACACACACCCACACACTCAGTGCGTGCTGACTGCACTGGTGGACAAGCAGGCATGCAGTATATTCCTAATCCCCTGGTGGACAAGCAGGCATGCAGTATATTCCTAATCCCCTGGTGGACAAGCAGGCATGCAGTATATTCCTAATCCCCTGGTGGACAAGCAGGCATGCAGTATATTCCTAATCCCCTGATGGACAAGCAGGCATGCAGTATATTCCTAATCCCCTGTAGACAGCAGCAGGTGAGGCCGGCAGTGTGGTGAAGGCAGTCCGGAAGGCAGCAGTTTAACTGCGCTAATGACCTGCATTAATGGACCAGACTGTCCAGTCTGGGGATCCACACTTGCCACGCTGCCCACACCTTTAACATATGGTGTCAGTGTCACACCCATCGCGGGTCTCAGACCCCGGTCTCTCGGCAGAACTGCAAACTCGGCTCCAGTTTTTTAGGGGATCACATCGGGTCGGTCCATGTTTGAAATTATGAACGAAGAAGATATCATGATTGCTGTGGGGAGTTGTCACTTCCAGCTCCCCACACAGTGGCGTTTAGATAGTAATGCTATTTAAAATGTTATCAGGTGGATTTGTTCAGGCTGCGATCTGGTGGGCGTGTTCAGGCTGCGATCTGGTGGGCCTTTTCAGGCTGCGATCTGGTGGGCGTGTTCAGGCTGCAATCTGGTGGACCTGTTCAGGCTGCGATCTGGTGGGCGTGTTCAGGCTGCGATCTGGTGGGCCTGTTCAGGCTGCGATCTGGTGGGTGTGTTCAGGCTGCGATCTGGTGGGTGTGTTCAGGCTGCGATCTGGTGGGCCTGTTCAGGCTGCGATCTGGTGGGCGTGTTCAGGCTGCAATCTGGTGGGCCTGTTCAGGGCTACAATTGTGAAATGTCTGGGGGTCTCTGAGGAGAAGGTGGAGTAATGGGGGTAATGTGTTCTTACTATTGCTGATTTACTAGAGTGGTTTCATGAACACCAAGATAATGTCAAACGACTTCCATGGCCTCTACTACAGTATCACCAGATCTGAATATCACTGAACCTTTCTGGGATGTTCCTGCAACAAAGATTGCAAAGAGCAATACTGTGCAAAGACTTTGGCCCCTGAAATTTAAACTAAAGCCATTTATTGGGGTATGAAGTGTTATTTGTTAAAATAAAATATTATTAATAATGTAATATGCTATTTGTAAATATATATGTATATACAGTATCTCACAAAAGTAAGTACACCCCTCACATTTTTGTAAATATTTGAGTATATCTTTTCATGTGACAATACTAAAGAAATGACACTTTGCTACAATGTAAAGTAGTGAGTGTACAGCTTATATAACAGTGTCAATTTGCTGTCCCCTCAAAATAACAACACACAGCCATTAATGTCTAAACCGCTGGCAACAAAATGAGTACACCCCTAAGTGAAAATGTCCAAATTGGGCCCAAAGTGTCAATATTTTGTGTGACCACCATCATTTTCCAGCACTGCCTTAAACCTCTTGGGCATGGAGTTCACCAGAGCTTCACAGGTTGCCACTGGAGTCCTCTTCCACTCCTCCATGACGACATCACAGAGCTGGTGGATGTTACAGACTTGCGCTCCTTTTGAGGATGCCCCATAGATGCTCAATAGGGTTTAGGTCTGAAGACATGCTTGGCCAGTCCATCACCTTTACCCTCAGCTTCTTTAGCAAGGCAGTGGTTGTCTTGGAGGTGTGTTTGGGGTCATTATGTTGGAATACTGTCCTGCGGCCCAGTCTCCGAAGGGAGGGGATCATGCTCTACTTCAGTATGTCACAGTACATGTTGGCATTCATGGTTCCCTCAATGAACTGTAGCTCCCCAGTGCCGGCAGCACTCATGCAGCCCCAGACCATGACACTCCCACCACCATGCCTCACTGTAGGGAAGACACACTTGTCTTTGTACTCCTCACCTAGTTGCCGCCACACATGCTTGACACCATCTGAACCAAATAAGTTTATCTTGGTCTCATCAGACCACAGGACATGTTTCCAGTAATCCATGTCCTTCGTCTGCTTGTCTTCAGCAAACTGTTTGTGGGCTTTCTTGTGCATCATCTTTAGAAGAGGCTTCCTTCTGGGACGACAGCCATGCAGATCAATTTGATGCAGTGTGCGGCGTATGGTCTGAGCACTGACAGGCTGACCCCCCCACCCCTTCAACCTCTGCAGCAATGCTGGCAGCACTCATACGTCTATTTCCCAAAGACAACCTCTGGATATGACGCTGAGCATGTGGACTTAACTTCTTTGGTCGACCATGACGAGGCCTGTTCTGAGTGGAACCTGTCCCGTTAAACCGCTGTATGGTCTTGGCCACCGTGCTGCAGCTCAGTTTCAGGGTCTTGGCAATCTTCTTATAGCCTAGGCCATCTTTATGTAGAGCAACAACTCTTTATTTCAGATCCTCAGAGAGTTCTTTGCCATGAGGTGCCATGTTGAACTTCCAGTGACCAGTATGAGGGAGTGTGAGAGCGATGACACCAAATTTAACACACCTGCTCCCCATTCACACCTGATACCTTGTAACACTAACGGGTCACATGACACCGGGGAGAGAAAATGGCTAATTGGGCCCAATTGTGACATTTTCACTTAGGGGTGTACTCACTTTTGTTGCCAGCGGTTTACACATTAATGGCTGTGTGTTGAGTTATTTTGAAAGGACAGCAAATTTACACTGTTATACAAGCTGTACACTCACTACTTTTCATTGTAGCAAAGTGTAAACAGAACAGAACCTCACAATGATGAATGAATAGAATAGCTGTGTATATATATATATATGTATATATATATATATATATATATATATATATATATATATATATATATAT
>JACXGI010001253.1:0-98213 GCA_016801175.1 Esox masquinongy | reverse complement strand
GAAGATGCGATACGCCAGACCCAACAATGCAGAAGAGCTGAAGGCCATTATCAGAGCAACCTGGGCTCTCATAACACCTGAGCAGTGCCACAGACTGATCGACTCCATGCCACGCCGCATTGCTGCAGTAATTCAGGCAAAAGGAGCCCCAACTAAGTATTGAGTGCTGTACATGCTCATACTTTTCATGTTCATACTTCTCAGTTGGCCAACATTTCTAAAAATCCTTTTTTTGTATTGGTCTTAAGTAATATTCTATTTTCTGAGATACTGAATTTGGGGTTTTCATTAGTTGTCAGTTATAATCATCAAAATTAAAAGAAATAAATACTTGAAATATATCAGTCTGTGTGGAATGAATGTATACATTATACAAGTTTCACTTTTTGAATGGAATTACTGAAATAAATCAACTTTTTGATGATATTCTAATTTTATGACCAGCACCTGTACACTAACTTAGTTATGCAAACGTTAGCTATGCTTGTATGCATCATTTCCCGTGTATGCCAGTTAACTCGCCGTGTCGAGTAATCGGATTACAACCAGAAAGATGACTAGCACACCGATGAAATGATGCATACCGCTACACCTGGCACTAGACGTTACAGGGAAGTTATTTTAGTTAAACGCTACTTGCAAAACTGATGTTATTTTGTTGATGTATTTTACCAGGCTATTATGACAATTTTCATTTGTTATAGTAGTAATATTTAGCTTTTTTTCTTTCAGCCCTAACTGCACATATCCTTTCCAGTAGCCATTTGTCTGTGCCCCAATTCAGACTTACACCCCATCTAGTGCTTGTGAGCCAAGGGCCCTTTGTAGCAGTGAAGTAATGTTTTCACCCCAACACAAATCCTAAATTGCTGGCCCTCAACCTCCACTCTGCATGATGTGCAATAAGGGGTGGTGCGCTGTCTGGGCTGGTGCCTTTGGTAATACAATGTATTTTTCTATCACTTGTCATGGTTTTGGAGTTGTGCGCTGGGAATAAAGTAATCTGTGTGGTGAAGTCAAGGTTCATCTAAGGGAGTTCTTTTGACTCATGTACATCTTATGTTGTGTGTTGGGAGTAAAGTAATCTGTGTGGTGAAGTCAAGGTTCATCTAAGGGAGTTCTTTTGACACATGTACATCTGATGTTGTGTGGTGAAGTCAAGGGTTATCTAAGGGAGTTCTTTTGACACATGTCCATCTGATGTTGTGCACCTCAAAAATAGCCAGTGCAGCTGCATGGCCAGATTTATGAGCTTGGCAATTTAACACAATATACCAAACCTCCAATATGATCTGGTCATACAATACAAGCTAGATGTGTAAACAGAAAATTATATTCAGAATGTAAATAATGACAGCATTAGAAATTATAATTGTATCCAAGGTAGTATCCTGGATAATGTGTTTATTGATAATATATCAATTCTGTGTTATTTTTTCTTGTATCTTGTTAGCTACACTCACAAACACAGGATAAACTTCTAACCTTCACTATTGCTGCACCTCTGCTAATGTCCACACTTGTAGTGGTGATCTTTAATGCACATCAATAAAAATGACATATGGTCTGAATTGACAGTAACGTCGATAAACTAAGCTAACTATTAGTAATATTTCTGTAAGTAAAACAAAACAATGTATTTGTAACTGCACTGCTAGCTCGCTAATGGCAATGACTAGCGTAGAAAGAGGACGGAAGATACTTATCACTTAATTTCAACACAACAGCACAAGGATTTCGGAATGATCACGCTGGTCAACATTAGCTAAGGTTAGAAATGATCGTAGAGATGTTTACTTCAGGGAATTGTAGTCTTACATTAGGTATGTTATGTTGCTAATTAGCATGTACATGTTTGTAGGGGTAATTTAAGCAAATATGTTGACATTCTACACCTTTTTCTGACAAGTTTTAAACGGTTCTCAAAACGGCGAGGTGCCGTAAGTCAACACGAAACACAGACCTTATTTGAAGCAATTCTAAAATCCCTTATGGGAAACATGAATGGGAAAAATGAAAAAACGAATAAGAAACTAACCAGTATAGCATTTTGCCAGTAGATTTTATGGGGATTATGACACGTCGACTATTTTGGTCTATACATTGGTCTTTGAAAAAATGGGTTGAGTAGAGCACTGATTGGCCAGCTCATCACCTTCTATGTCGCTGATTTGCCAGCTCATCTGCTGCAAAACCAATAACTAGCCTACAGATTTTTCTGCAACCATTTGGGACATACTTGCTAACATTGAAAAAAGTGTACATCCAAGCATCAACCAGTTGAAATTGTTGATGCATGTGGTTAAGAGTATCCTCTTAGCTGTTACGAATGCTTGCTGGATACCCACCAAAGTGGCTTGCAAAATTTACGGTCTGCTCTTTCATGTTTTCACATTTTTAATTTGTATAATTTGTTTGCTGCTGTTTTGTTTTTTATGCTAAAATGATCTAGAGTAACATCTGTTGTTTTATGTAAGGTTGTAGTGTAACAATGAAGTCATTTTCTGAATAATTAATGTGCTGATTATGCTATGACAATGCAAATTTTATGTGTAAAATTATTGAATATGCAATACAAATTATTATTCCCAAAAAATAACAAACTTCTTCATTTTTTAAACAGTTACTTTAAGATGTTAATACTTCAAGTGGTACAGAAAGTATTCCTTCTTTTTATGGGCATTTTATTGTTACAGCCCAGTAAATCACTATGTAGAACTGTTTCATTTTACAAAGCCCCCAGAGATTAAATGAACTGCCACCAGTTGGCCATATCTCATTTAACACAGGGCCTTGTGTCTGTGGAGGACATTTGTTATGCCCTCATATGAACCAGTGACTAATAGACAGTAGAGCAAGAGACACAGCAAGAGCAAGCAGAGCAAGACAGAGGGACTCCAACAGAAGCAGAATGGTGAGAGAGCTGAAGATGAATAAATTAGCATATGAGAGAGGTGAAGGAAGAGGGATGATGTAAAGACGAAAGGGTTCGAAAGGTTGATAAAGGAGAGAGGGAAGGGTAAAGGAGGAATGAAGACACATGAGTCACATCAAGAAGCACACAGAGTGATACCATATATTCCAAGCAGACAGTCAGGTGGAATTTGATATATCTCAGTAGTGATACAATATGACCTGACTAGACAGAGGTATCCCAGAAACAATCATGTGCACACACAAAACAACTGAGCCCTATAATATTTCATATAATGTAGCACGAACATGCCCTTGCTTGCATCAGTATTGCACCAGCGACCCCAAGAGAAAACACAGACCAGTGCCGGAACATTCCAGAGGCAGCTAGTAGGGCCAGACCCTCCATAACACAGAAGCTGCCCATCGAGACCATGTCAGGGCAAACATAGAAGGGGCATAGGAAAGCAGCTCAGGGGAGATGATGAGGCAACAGAAGACACCAAGGTTACGACTCCAAAGCCTGCTGCCCTCTGCTGCTATGCCTCAACAATGCAAGAGCTGAAGAGAGAGAAAGACAGCCAAGAGATGAAGGGCCACCAGAGAACTGACCTCCCACACCCATTCCTCCAAAACCACCACCCTGAGACTGCCCCAGATACGACAACGCCTGCTTTCCTAAGTGGTTTACCTTTGGGTTTTGATCTACAATACTCCAAGTTAATCACATTCTGGCAAGTATACTTTTTTATATGCTGTTACTTTAGCACTAAATTCCTGGAAATTCCAACCATAGGGTATATTGTGATATTTATAATATTAAATGTTATGGGAAAATAAATATTGTGATAATGCAAAAATAATTTATCGCCAAACCCCAGGCTTAAGACTTTTGCACAGTACTTGATAAATTCTAGTAATTTTTATGATTCTACTTTTGGTAGAAAAATAACTAAATGTAATATTCTATGCTCATAACAATACTTCAAACAAATCAAGAGACTACTTTTGAGGTCTGGGGAAAATCTACAAAGTTTTGCTTTTATTACTTGTTACCTTTAAGTCAAGTGTGCACCAATCAGAGAGCATTGTTTTGTTACCAGTGCTGAAAAAATGACCACTGGACCGATACAAAGAAATTCTGATATGGTTCTGCCAGGACGGTATAGACTACATTCCATGGGGTTGACAGAGGTCAAGTGTCACGTTAGCTTTACACAAAGAAGCACATTTTCATCAACAACTGAACACACATCATGTTTACATAATTCCACCTATATTAGTTCCCTAGCAACCTTATCAGTGAGGCCAAACTCCTTTAGTGAGGCTTCAGAAAGATACATAAGGACAACAACATTTTCTTTTTTTTCCTCAAATCAAAGGGTAATAACGGCAGAACAAAGGGCCACATTTAAATGTATGTTTTCATATCGATGTTACTGATGGAGACAGGCCTTCATATCCTATCCCATTTCAGAAAGCCTTTCCATTTCTAGCAGAAGACTGTGATCATTAGCATAATAGCTATTACACGCGCACCGCCAACAGGAATGTATTGTCATTTCTGTGCTAGTTTGTAAAGTTGCTGGAAAATCTGATGATGATCACCAATGCCTTTTGCTCAAGTTTGACTGTGGCTATTGGTGTAAGTGATGGTGCTAGGCTGCCACAGGTTGGTGGGGGAGCAGCGTGGTAGTTATTTTCGATAGAATTAATTAGTGCCAAAATTGTAATACTGCATTCTCTATGATATTCTTTTTCCCAGACGGAAGGCTTACATCCAATAGTGACTGTGTTGTATAATTAACTTGCAAATGAGTTAATGAATACATTCTAAGAAGTTTAGCATTAACTGTAGTTGATTTCCAATGTACAAAAAAAAAACATTCTTATTGTTGAATGATGTTAAAATGGAGGATTTCTGGCAGTTTTACGTAACGACTAAAGATATTTCGGAGAGCTATGTGTAAGGGGAGTTGGTGGGGAGTTTCCACTGAACTTCACTGGAAGCAACTAACAGATTCTTTAAGATAAAAGCAGGGTTCTGTTGGGACAGGAGACAACCAGCCCACTAGACACCCCCAGTCGGTGTCCTAGCCGGCAAGAACAGGAGGAAGGAAAAGCTCCTCTGTGTTAGTGACTCATTCCAATACTGCATCTGCTGTCTCTGGCATACACCCTGTTATATAACTTTCAATCAGTTTATCAGAGATTTCTTGACATAGCAACCACATACTATTTAAAAAAAGAGTCTAGCATCATATGGCTGCAAACCATTAATACAGTGGCTCTCAAAATGATTCACCTGTTTTTCACTTATTATTGTGTTACAACATGAAATGGATTTAAATCGTTTTTGAGCAGTTGCCACTGATCAACACAAAAAAGTCCATAATGTCAAAGTGAAAAATATAATCTACAAATTGTTCTAAATTAATTACAGATACCAAACAGAATATAATTGATTGCATAAGTATTCACTGCTTTTATTAACGGGAAAAGAACACAAAGTCCAAGTGGTCTGGAAACAACACATCAGACCCGGAATGAGCCATCTTACTGCAAACAGTAGTACAAAGAATCTGGAAGACCTGTGCAATGGTTAGGATCAGGATCCACATGGATTACGCAAGGAAGTCCAAGCAGTCACCAAGGGTAAACCAAGCATTCGGTTACAGGACAGACAAAAGAGCTTACAGAATAGACAGAAATCACAGAAATAGTTGTAGTACCCCCAGGGACGCTGACAGGAATCCCAGGGCCCGGGATAGAATTTAACGTTTAGGACCCAAACCACGGGCTAAAAAATAAATAAATAGTAATTATATTACTGTCCAAAAAACAGGCCATAAACATTTTATTTTGTTTAATGTTATAATTCTTAACTAGGCCACATTCAAATCCCTTTGTTTTCAACACAGGTAATTAATTATGTCACATCTTTTCAATTCATAACCTACTCAGTCACAACCAGCCATTACTTAACTGCTACACATATTTAGACGTTCTCTTTTAGATTTGTCCTTCCATTCCTGTGCGCCTAGTTTTGAATGCATGGTGGCAATGTTTTAGCCAGATAGCTACAGTACTGTAGTTAGACAAATTTATGTTGATTAAACTGAACATATTGCAATTACTCACCAGTCAGAAAGCAGGTCCGCACCAATGCCCAAAAGTAAATGAAGTTCCGAATGAAAATATGAAAAATGGAATTAGGCTACCTGTTCCAAAAAAAGCGCTAACTTTCGACATTCTTCTTAGCCTTGCTAACGTTTGCTTAGGGTTCCTGGTAGCTAGAGAGTTGGTCTAAGTCTTCTTTCGCTTCTTTGCCATTTTCGTAGTGTATGATGTAGTAGATAAGGGAGGAATTGACTGTTTGTCGTCCTGGTCTCTAGCTGCAATTATAGTTTACTTACAGTAAGTGAACTTCGCTCCCTATGGCATACTTATGCTATATATATATCATCCAGGTAAAAAGCGTGTTCACAAAAGAAGTCAAGGAGGAAAGCTCACTTCGCAGAAGGCGATTGGCTGGAACTGAGTTGGCTGGGAAGTAGCGGCATGCTCCAAAAATTATTAGCTGACATTCCACTGGCTCTGAACGTCTGTTTTGTTTACTGAAGAAATCCTACCTAGTGCACCTTTAACAAAGTGCTTTTGGCAGTGGGGTAAGGGTATAACTCTGATTGGCTGTAGGTGTTAGGGTATCATTGCTTGGCTGTTGGTAGAACAAACCATTTTACAGAAAAAGGTTTAATCATAATGCTGTATAAAAAAAACAGCATAGAGAAAAAATATGAATCCCTTCATTAACGCAATTCTTCTGTTTAATAACTGTGTAACTTTCTCGATAGTACTGAGTACTAACACTGACTGACTAATTAATAGCTAACCATATGGGCCCCCCCAGGCCTGTGCCCGGGACAACGTTCATGGTTGTCCCCCCTGCCGGCGTCACTGAGCACCACAATCCCAAAATACACTGATCACCCATAACATTATGAGCACTGACAGGTGAACTGAATAACACTGATATTCTCATTATTATGTCACCTGTCAGTGGGTGGGATATATTAGGCAGCAAGTGAACATTCTGTCCTCAAAGTTGATGTGTTAGAAGCAGGAAAAATGGGCAAGCGTAAGGATCTGAGCGACTTTGACAAGGGCCAAATTGTGATGGCTAGATGACTGGGTCAGAGCATCTCCAAAACTGCAGCCCTTGTGGGGTGTTCCCGGTCTGCAGTGGTCAGTACCTATCAAAAGTGGTCCAAGGAAGAAAAAGCGGTGAACCGGCGACAGGGTCATGGGCAGCCAAGGCTCATTGATGAACGTGGGGAGTGAAGGCTGGCCCGTGTGGTCCGATCCAACTGACGAGCTACTGTAGCTCAAATTGCTGAAAAAGTTAATGCTGGTACTGATAGAAAGGTGTCAGAACACACAGTGCATCGTAGTTTGTTGAGTATGGAGCTGCGTAGCCGCAGAACAGTCAGGGTGCCTATGCTGACCCCTGTACTGCCAAAAGCCCCTACAATGGGTACGTGAGCATCAGAACTGGACCAGGAAGCAATGGAAGAATGTGGCCTGGTCTGATGAAGCATGTTCCTTTTTATATCACGTGGATGGCCGGGTGCGTGTGTGTCACTTACCAAGAGAACAAGCCGCCAGAGGCAGTGTTATGTTTTGGACAATATTCTGCTGAGAAATCTTGGGTCCTGCCATTAATGTAGATGTTACTTTGACACGTACCACCCACCTAAGCTTTGTTGCAGACCATGTGCACCCTTTCATGGCAACGGTGTTCCCTGATGGCACTGGCCTCTTTCAGCAGGATAATGTGCCCTGCCACAAAGCAAAAATGGTACAGGAATGGTTTGAGGAACACAACAAGTTCAAGGTGTTGACTTGGCCTACAAATTCCCCAGACCTCAATTCAATCGAGCATCTGTGGCATGTGCTGGACAGACAAGTCCAATCCATGGAGGCCCCACCTCGCAACTTACAGGACTTAAAGGATCTGCTGCTAACATCTTGGTGCCAGATACCACAGCACACCTTCAGAGGTCTAGTTGAGTCCATGCCTCAACGGGTCAGGGCTGTTTTGGTGGCAAAAGGGGGACCTACACAATATTAGGCAGGTGGTCATAATGTTATGGCTGATCAGTGTATATATACAGCTCTGGAAAAAGTTAAGAGACCGCTCCGAATTTTTCTTAAATCAGCATCTCTATATGTATGGCAGCCATTCCAATCCAGTGTCTGTTAAATTCCAACACAGGCACACCTCATTTTGCTTAATGAGGTACTGATTAGGTGATTACCTGAACCAAATCTAATTTAACAAGGAAAAGTATAAAAACCACTGCTGTGGTCATCACTATCCTCTTGCAATAGGACTAGCTGGATGGCGAAAACAGTGCAAGTAGTACCTCAAAGGTAATTTGAATAAAAAAATAACTATTCAGCATGACAAAAGAATTGAAAAGCTTTGAGTGAGGAAAAGAAGGGTTCAATTCTGGCTTTACTGACAGAGGGATACAGTGAGCGTCAGGTAGCTTCCATCCTGAAAATTTCAAAGACGGCGGTTCATAAGAACAAGGTCAAGCAACAAACATTGGGGAAACAAAGCTACAGACTGGCAGAGGGCAAAAACGACTGTCCACTGACCGAGATGACCGTCAACTCATTCGAATGTCACTCAACAACCGTAGGATGACATCAAGTGACCTACAAAAAGAATGGCAAACAGCAGCTGGTGTGAAGTGCAAGGCGAGGACGGTTTGAAACAGGCTCCTAGGGCCAGGGCTGAAGTCGGGCAAAGCTAGAAAAAAGCCCTTCATCAATGAGAAGCAAAGAGCCAGGCTGAAGTTTGCAAAAGACCATAGGGATTGGACCGTAGAGGAGCCTGTTTCGAACTGTCCTCGCCGTGCACTTCACCCCAGCTGCTGTTTGCCATTCTTTTTGTAGGCAGATTGCAGGGAGAGGTGACGGGAGTGGAGATTAAGGGAAGATATCTGGTGGCCTGTTGGCTCCACCCCGGAGCCTTATATGAACTTCCTGCCCCAACGAGGGAAGGTTGGGGAACATTAAGCCGTTGAATGCCTGTGGATAAAAGAGACCGCCAAACAGGGAAAAAAAGAAAAAGGTGTGTTAGGAGAGTGTGCGAATCGATAGCCTCATCTGCGTGATTACCTGTTGTGACCTGGACTGTCTGATTACCCCCCTGTGTACCAAACTGGTTTGTATGAGGACCCAGTTTTGGGGTTACCCCTGGATAACGGACAACGAGAACAGAGTGTGGACTGTGAACTGGTTGCTGAATTCCCTCCTTTTTCCCCACTTTGTACAAACATCCCTAATAAATTCCCCAACTGCACTGTAGTCGTGCTTTCTGTGATGTTGTTGTTATTGAACTTGGTGACATGGAAACTCCACACCCCTGAGCCTGCTACAATATACATTTAGGTCCGGAAATAATTGGACACTGACACAAGTTTTGTTATAATGAATATGGGCTAAATAATGAATATGGGCTTAAAGTGCAGTCTCTCAGCTTTAATTTGAGGGTATTTACATTCAAATTGGAAGAAGGGTTTAGGAATTTCAGCTCTTTAATATGTAGAGCCCTCTTTTTCAAGGGACCAAAAGTAATTGGACAATTGACTGAAAAGGTGTTTCATGGACAGGTCTGGGCTATTCCTTCATTATTTCTTCATCAATTAAGCAGGTAAAAGGAGTGGAGTTGATTCCAGGTGTGGCATTCGCATTTGGAAGCTGTTGCTGTGAACCCACAACATGCGGTCATGGGAGCTCACAATACAAGTGAAACAGGCCGTCCTTAGGCTGCAAAAAAATCCATCAGAGAGACAGCAGGAACATTAGGAGTGGCCAAATCAACAGTTTGGTAGATTCTGAGAGAAAAAGAATGCACTAGTGACGTCCGCGGAAGACAACAGTGGTGGATGATTATAGGATCCTTTCCATAGTAAAGAAAAACTCCTTCACAACATCCAGGCAACATCTAAAAAAGCCAGCCCAGTTCTGGAACAGCATTCTTTGGACAGATGAAACTAAGATAAACCTGTACCAGAATGATGGGAAGAAAAAAGTATGGAGAATGGAGAAGGCTTGGAACGGTTCATGATCCGAAGCATACCACATCATCTGTAAAACACGGTGGAGGCAGTGTGATGGTATGGGCTTGCATGGCTTCCAATGGCACTGGGTCACTAGTGGTTATTGATGATGTAACAGAAGACAGAAGCAGCCGGATGAATTCTGAAGTGTATAGGGATATATTGTCTGCTCAGTTTCAGCCAAATTCAGTGAAGCTGTTTGGACGGCGCTTTACTTCACAGATGGACAATGACCCAAAACATACTGCAAAAGCAACCCAGGAGTTTTTTAAGGCAAAGAAGTGGAATATTCTGCAATGACCAATTCAATCACCTGATCTCAACCCGATCGAGCCTGCATTTCACTTACTGAAGACAAAACTTAAGGCAGAAAGACCCATAAACAAACAATAACTGAAGAAAGCTGCAGTAAAGGCATGACAAAGCATCACAAAGAAGAAAACCCAACGATTGGTGATGTCCATGTGTTCCAGACTTTAAGCAGTCATTGCCAGGAAAGGTTTCTCGATTCTCAAACTATTAAAAATGAACATTTTATTTGTAATTGTGTTAATTTGTCCAATTACATTTGAGCCCCTGAAATAAGGGGACTGTGTATGAAAATGGTTGCAATTCCTAAATGTTTCATACAATATTTTTGTTCAACCCCTTGAATTAAAGCTGAAAGTCTGCACTTCAATTGCATTTTGGTTTTCTTTTCATATCCATTGTGGTGGTGTATAGAGACAAAATAATGAAAATTGTTTAAGTGTCCAAATATTTCCGGACCTAACTATATACACATTTTCTCACATTTACTCCCTTCTAATTTCCGATCATGGCCTAGCCTCGTCACAACAACTCCACAGGAGGTTCAGGAGAGTTGAAGATCAAGTGTCCTCCGATGCATATCTCACTACACCCTCCTAAGTCTTTTAGTTTTTTTATGCCATTTTTCTCCCTTATTTGATACCCAGTTTGTAATTTAGACCCTGATTATTCATAGTAACTCTGAGCAGACAATTTTCCAGAACATACATGCTAAGGAGCACATCCCCTGTGACTGAGATTCAAACTCCTGGAGTTACAGTACGGCAATGCCTTAGACCACTGTGCCACATTGGGTTCCTTATTACTGAAAGTTCTGCTAACTTTAGTAAATTACTGATAGTTTTGACTAATTTGAAGCTGATAGGTCAGAGTGGACATCTAAGAACATTTTGACAGGATATGAACAAAGCAACATTAAATGCAGACACACAATTTAGCAAGTCATGTGGGCTTTACCGTTAGCATTTCATTCCTTGGTTGTCCTTGTGGAGGAAATAGGAGACAGAAAATCCCAAAGACAAACTCACAATTCACGCACACACACGTGCTACTAAAATGATTAATCACAAAGATTGTGCAATCAATCCTGTCTTGATGATTACTGAAAAATTTTTCTGAATGACTTGGGAGTGTCTGTCTCAGATGATTAAAGTTTCCCATTAGTATTGTTAGAGTGATTTTAACAGGCCCCAGTAAGCAGGATTGTTTTAAACCATCACAGGTGACTTTTGTGGAGTGAACAATTCGACCTTAGAGAAAGTGTGGAAATCACAATTGATTGGTAGAATGTTTCCCAGGTAGAGTCATTCATTACATTGTTTTACATGTTGTTACATTTTATTGCATGAACTTCACATAGAATCACGTTTTTGGAAGACTTTGCTTGTTTACACATGAATTCATCAGCCCCATCTTTTATTTGTTTTTTTGTCATTTGCTTTTTTTAATGATCCGTCATCAAGATTAAGATGAATGAGGGCTATCTCTATAAATCTGGACAGGAACTTTTCTATGGCATTTGAGTGGATTTTTACCATATGAGCAAGCAAGCATGGCTGCTTATTACAGTATATCAAGCATGGCTGTTTATTACGAGCAAGCTCATATTGGAAGTTAAAGTCTAATTTCACTCTGAGTGGACAATGAAGCGTTTTCGAATGAGATGAATAAGACAGGCCATAAAGGAACTCTGAGGCGACTATCACAGTGAACCATGTCAAAGACTGAGATGTTGCTGCAGGGAAAAAATATACTTACGTTCTTTCTATCTAGAGTGCGTGTACAAGGGCAGACTAGACATTGGCCCTGACATTTCAATACACTGGCCCATTTTGATAAAGATTTTGCTATAGTTGAACAGGCCTTCTGGGCTACAAATGAAACAGCCCATCTGGCATTTGCCTAAAATGTATCAGCCTGTCCTTACATACACTCATGCACACACACACACACACACACAGACACACAACCAAAATGTCCTTAGTCCCTGCATTATTTCAAATCCATAGTGCTGAAATACAGGGCCAAAAGACATTATTCGTCACTGTCCAAATACTCTATATGCAGCCTCTCTGATCACAATGTCGTATTCAGTGTCTGAACAACACTGACTAATGACTATTTTTAACGTGTTAACTCGAGGAGCAGTAAACACAGGAGTCATGGTTGAACTCAGATCAGCTATGCTCTATTCTGTATCCCTCCAACAATTCACAGAGACAGGCTGGACAACTAGGGTTTAAAATCCTTTTTTAACCTCTAATCAAAGTTTGGCAAACGGTTCCATATATCATGACTAATTTTGATTCCTGTGTTTGATGACTGCTATAGCTGAATATTTGCTCACCTCCTGACCCATCACACCAGTACATTTCATTGGACACATTCCACAATGCTTATGTCACAAGAAAAATTATGGATTCAAGACAGCTTTGATTTGGAACCAGACGACACGCACACTCGAGCACGCACACACTTACACACACATACACTCACATTGGCTGAATTTCAGAGGTGGGGCAATTGCATGGTGTAGGCTCTCCAAACAGATTCCACACAGTGTGTGAAAGTTGTGACAGGTGCTGGGAGTGGAGAGAGAGGATTGAAGAGGAAAAAGAGAGCGAGAAGAGAAAAGGGCAGTGGATATATGAAAAGAGAGGAGGAAGAGAGAGAGGAGGGTGAAAGTGTGTAAACAACCTGGAAGATCCAGGTTGAATTTTCTTGTAACAGCCAAAGATGTAGCTATTGCAGGACATTATATTTTTTCTGCTGAACTATGACAGTGTTTGAATCGTGTTTTACTTTCCCATGATTATAACCTCCTGTCTTCTTAGATTCATGTATCTGAGTTTCATTCCAAATTTCAGTGGTCCTTTTACAAACTTTCCAACCTCAGTCTCAAATTAATTCCTGACCTGTGGCATAACTGTAGCAACAGAATTACCCATTACTTGATGTTTTAACCTCCTAAGACCTGAGCTTTGATAATGTATGCATCTTTAATTTCTCTTAGCTATTTGGGATTAGTAGGACCTGATAAGTATAATATCTAAGCATGGCGCAGACAACTGTCCTCTAAATTCTGCAAAACATTTAACCAAAACGCAATGCTTGATTTAAGATTCATGGTTAAGGATTAGGGTTAATCTCAACATATATTTTCACTATTTTACAAATTGATACTATTTCTCACAGTGGTAATCTATGAGCCATGAGAAACTGTGATCTATGGTTCAGTTGAAATTTAACAGCAGTTACAAATCTAAGATAACTCTTGTCAGTGCTAGCTAAAAATCAATGAAAGTAATAACAAAGTGAAAGGCCATTTAGTATTTCCACAAAACACCTTGTTTTTATTAATTGTTTAGAGCCTAATTGCCTCAAGCTGAATAAACATGTTCAAGTTTTTAAAGAGTTATAATGAATATACATGTTGTGGTGTTGAGAATTAAAACACTGTGAAGCATTTTGTTTAAAATTATTAATGCCTGTTTTTAAAAATTTTTATCCAAAACACTGGCATTTATCCTAGGCTGTATTTCAGTTTTCCACATAAAACATCATTTGGTTTTTATTGATGACACATCACACCAGACTTCAAAATGATGTTTGTTCAGTTGGAGAATGCATACATACATTAATCGAAAACCAACCACTGGGGGCTATAACGGAACAGTGAAACCACTAGGGTTTGTGGTTGGTGATGAAAGATGGGTGGTTAAACAGTCAACTTTGATTCAATTTGGTTCAACTGCAGTGCCATTAAGCCTTTCCAAAACCATTTTATTCAAGACCACCAGGCAAAATTCCAACCTATGTATGCTGTGTTGATTGGCTCCCCCAGGAAGTAGAAGTTTGTTAATTTTGATACTTTTTTTTAAATTTTGATATATTTTTGTGTTCAATCTCCACAAAAATATTTGGTGAGCTGCTGTCTTGTATTTTGAGTAGTCATTGTGTAATCACACTTGCAGTTCAAGAGTTTATACTAGTAAAGCAGGTAAACAACTGACTAGTTACCCGTTTCTTACAAACATCTATATTTGCATTAAGTGGAGTACTTGATTTCAAAAGTAAAATATTTAACGAAAATAGACTAAATAAACCAGCAATTTTTGGTTTTCACCAGTTCAGACCATTATTTTGCTGGTCGGAAAGTGGAATGGAAAAAAATGTGATTCTGTTCAGAACTAAACAACTGGACAATTATTTTGGTTCCAGCCCCTGACCAGAAATATTACTTTTACACAAGATGCCAAGTAGTTAAAAGTCTATTTTCGGATTCTCTTACTAAACGCTAGTATGCTTCTGGCACCAGAACAGCTCCATGTGGTAAACAAAATCAACCACCTATTTGCATAAATATTTCCCTTTATTACTGCTACAAGATACCTGTCAAACAATCCAGTTTCAGTAATGCAATCATTCAACATAACATATTCAAAGTAAAAGGTCAGTCAAGTTTATGTTAAACAATAGTAAATATATGGAAATACATCTTTATTACCTATAAAGACACAGTCAGTGAAGCTGATGTTACAAATATTCCTAGGCTACATGCAAAAATATTACAATGAGGTTAGACTGAAGTGCCTATAAAATGAAGATGTGAATGCAAAGGTAAATTAAATGGAGCTCAAAATGCAAACAAGGTGAAATGGTGATAAGTCGGCACTTCAATGCAATTTTTTTGAGACTTACCATAGCAAGCTAGAGTGACAGTTAGACTTCGAAAATTCAGTAAGTGTAATTGGATAGGATAAATATAGAGAACTAATATGTAATTAGTTATATTAAAGACGTACCCATTTACTAAATTGCTGGCAGGACCTTCTCGTCATTTTATTTATTTATTTTTATTATTTGGACTATGAAGCTAAACATGTCAATTTGGCTATACTCCAGCATATAGCATATTTAAAATTAAATGTTTCTTATGAGGCAACAGCACAGAATGTCACATTTTTTTAGCACAATTTTTAATAAATTCATGTACCAAGTTTAGGAGATACACGCTTGATGTGGTGATTGCATGCTGGAACTAAACTTTTAATTACTAGGTATAGCTACATTAAATGGGGTACTTTACAGAATTTGTTAAAAGTAAAACTGACCTTAAATTAATAGTTGACATTCTGTGCTGTCACCTCATATGATACTGATGTATTTGAGCTAAAATCAAAATGCTGGATTATAGAGCCAAACTGTTGCTTCTACTGTAAAAATACATATACAGCTCTGGAAAAAATTAAGAGACCACTGCACCTTTTTCTTTCCTTTCCAAAAAAGTTGAAAAGGAAGGTTTTGAGTGAGGAACAGAAGGGTTAAAATTTAGAGACCACTGCAAATTGAACGCTTCTGTTCCTCACACAAAACTTTTTTGGAAAGGAAAAGAAAAAGGTCTCTTAATTTTTTCCGGAGCTGTATAAGGGAGTGTATTCTCTCTTGCTCTCTACCTCGGTCTCTCTCTCTCTCTCTCTCTCTCTCTCTCCCTCTCCCTGTCTCTCATGGTTGGTACACTTTTTGTTACACAATGAGTCCAGCTTGTGTTTTTGATTGAAGTCCTACCCCCTGAGAATTCTATTCATCTACATTAGACAAAAACTACATTCAGCTGAGTTATAACATCACATGAAACTAAAGACAGCTGCCAGAGTGAAAGGCTGAGAAGATCTTAGTTTGTGTGTATGTGTGATGCACATTACCAGCCCATTGGGTGCATTGGTGACTGATCGATGTGTGTGTATGCGGCACTTTAGTTTGAGTGCGTGTCCTTCTCTAATCATCAATGGTTTGAACTTCAGTGGCCGCCGTTGCGAGTGAGGTCGAGGTACCGGTCCCGTCCCTGGGTTTGGAATGCGGCCTCATCATAGCCTCAGTGTTGTGCTCAGGCTTGACGAGCAGGACGTAACACTTGGGCAGGAAGATGCAGGCCAGAAGGCCGAAGCTGGAGGCCAGAATGGCAAAGATCTGCACAGCTACCATGAACTTACCACGTGTACTGAGATAGGCCGGGACGAAGGAGATCCACACGATGAAGAAGACCAGCATGCCGAAGGTCACACTCTTGGCCTCACTGGAATCAAGAAACAGAGCGTTGAACACCACTGGGTCATATTTGCAAAAATTACAACAAAAAATGTAATATTTGCTGTGTTACAACACACATAATTAGCATTTTCAGTTTTTTGTTACAAATAATAGAATGTTGCATTGTAGCTGGTGAGGACTAAGATTGTAGCAACGAGATACGTGGCACTTGATAGTCCCATGCTAATCTCACCAGTTTATTATTTCTTCGATTATAATATCAAAGATCTTAGACTGCACAATATATCCATTAAACCATGGCATTTCTTTCATTTTGCAAAGGGTTGTTATTTCCTTGGTCAGGAGTATAGCTTTTCCCCTCCTACCCTCAGATGGGGAGGTTTGCAAGGGGCTAACATATGCCAGATTATCTGATTAACATCTGCAATGTAGCATTGTCCCGTGCAAGTAAATAGATTATTTGTATTGTTGTTCAAATTCTTTTTTTAATCATTGTTAAAATCTGTTTAATTCAAAAGATTTTAAGGATAAGTGTTCAGGGAAAGTCAAGTCAATACTTATGAGCGGAACAATTTAATTTTAGATTCTATGATAAATTACGTTATTATAGTATTTGCAATGATATGCTTTGAAATGCAAAGTAACAACTACCTACTGCTATGATGCTAATACACTGCTCATATAGCCTAGTAACTTCGGCTTCCAGACCTACCTGAAGTGGTCCTCTAGTTTGCGCGCCACAAAGGCAAAGACAAATGCGAGCAGGGCCAGCAGGAGGTCGTAGGCGAAGACACAGCAGATAAACACCACAGAACCCTGGTCGCACTCCAAGATAATCTTGATGTTCTGCGCCGCCATGTTTTTCACCGGGTGAGGTGGGAAGATTATAAGCCACAATGCGCAAGCCACTGCCTGGATCAGAGTCGCCGCAACGGCCAGGATCCTCTGGTGGATGGGACGAAGAACATCCACGTCGGCACTAGTTACAGCCACGTTGTTGTTGCTCACATTGGTGGCGACAACGTCAGGGCCGGCGTCGATGGTGGCGCATTGAGCAGCGGCTTTGGCGCCGGCTTTGGCCTTGCTCCTCGCGGCCTTCAAAGCCCTGGCCCTCAGCATCAGAATGGCTGCTTTACCTAGAAACACACGTCATCACGATTATGCTCGCGCAGCTGGTGTGTTAAGAGCACCCTCTGCAGGTTGGCAGAGTATCAGCCAAACCACCAAAAGCCAATGATTCCTTAGGGGAATCCAGCGGTGGAAAGACTCGTGCACCCACCCATGATCGAGGAGAGGCAGAGGGCGAACCCCAAGGCCAGGGCCACCTGGCTGGTCATGCAGCTCCATGGCTGGGGCTCTCCCAGGAACACGATGGAACTGAGGAAAGTGACTACCAGAGAGAAGAGCAGCGAAAAACTCAGCAGGGGATCGTTGGCCTTCACCAGAGGAGTTCCCAGGTGAACCAGGAACACCACCTGGAGGGTAAAATCACAAACACCAGGTTCTCAGTTGTAAATAAAGACATTTGGGAGTCGCATCACACAAGTCTGTCAGACAGAGGTCAAACAACAAGGTACTCCCTGACACCGGGGGATGCTTTTGGCTACGCACCCCCACAGCCAGTGTTGTCAGGGCTCCAAAGGCTGATATGACTATCAGTGTGATGCCCAGAGGTTCGCCGAAGTCCAGGAACTCAATGATTTTGTGGACACAGGCGTCTCGGGCCACGTTAGACCAGTAGTCTTCGCTGCACTGGATACACTCCCTGGCATCTGAGAGGGTTAAATTTGAGAGGACAGTTTCAGGTCAGTCTAGTTATATGTTTTTCACTTCTAGTCCTTGCTGCACAACTTTTTTGGGAGACCCATAGTTATTCAGCTCACTGGGGGCTTTATGACTGATCCAGGCGAGTTTGTCCGGGGCTACAACAACAGTGTGCTGCTGGGGTTACATAAGGACTGCAGTTGGGCAACACTTGCCCAGCATAAGAACATCCACAGAAGTATAAACACACACGACACTCAGCTGCATAACACCAACAACTCCAGTGTATTATTGGATAAACTTCTGTTAAAGCGATAGTTCCCACGGAATTCTTATCTTGTGTTGTACAAAGCCACTTAAGTGATCCACAACTAAGAATAAACCCTTATACTGCCACAGGCAATATAGCATTGTCAACAATCAGCTAAAAATTGCTACTTAAAGGGACTTGCAGTTTGTGTCAAAACAGGCTTTGTAGCATACCATAATGTAATAACTACCGTTAATGTAATAACTGCCAATAATGTAATAAAATTTCCATTCTTAATGTAATAAAAGTCAATAATGTAATAACTTACCAACAATGTAATAACATTTCTGAACCAATAACGTAATAACCTTTTTCTCATAATGTAATTAGTTATTACATTATGGGCTGGCTATTACATTATTGTTTGGGTTAATAAAAAATAATTAAAATTGTAATAAATGTAATAATATACTTATATCACTGTTTGTTTAAGTTTTATATATTAAGTGTCAGGCTTCCATAACACTTACCCTTATTGTTGCTTCTTTCAAATACAGTAGCTGCTCAAAAACCTGACCTATCCTGACCCCTGAATCTTAGTCCTCACTCTGAGAAAACACACATAAAAAAAAATATATATATATAACTTAACGCATGGCTATTACAGTACTCCTCCATTTTCAATGGTACAAAAACAGTAATTTTTGTTATATTCTGTAAAATGTCACATTTAATTACAGAAACACTGGAGACAGGTAACCTAGAGGCCTATCTAATACCAATACTTAAAAAAGAGAGAATATCAGGGGGGTTCAATCTTTGAGGGCTCATAACCAGGTATCTAGTAATCAGATTGTTCTCTCTTATTCTCTCCATAGTAATTTTTTTGTCATAAACGGGGAAATCATTGTGGTAGATTGCATGATCGTACACCCACCTGATTCAAAGGCTATTTGCAAAGGTGGATAATGTTTTGACATGACCTGATGCAGTCAGACATTTCTAACTTTGTCAGCATGTTCCTTAGAATTATACTGTTAGTTGCATGCAGTTTTACAAAGTTTTGTCATTTTTTTGGGATTCGTGACCATTTCAAACTACACATTGTAGGTAGCAGAGAGATCCTATCAAATGGACAGGAAAATACAGGAAATGAATAGTATTCATTACAAACAACTGTAGATATTTGTTATTTGTTAAAATACTGTAAAAATAACTAAATTTAAGAAAATAGGGCATCTTGGAGACTATAACCCTAATGCAATTATACAAAATGAACTAAAACTGTCTAAACTGTTTTCTCTGAAATAGGTTTGAAGTAACGTATTGTAGAACTTATTAGATACTATGTAAAGTGTGAATGACAGTTACATTTCTTGTTTTGTTGTCCGATAATCTTCCATTTACATCCCAGTAGGGCCTCTTTGAGACCTCTCTAAATTCTAACCCTAACCCTATTTCACAAAATGAACTAAAACAATATCTTAACTGTATTTTTCCAGCTGGATATTGATATATGATTTAGAACATGCTATGACACATCATTTGAAGTTTAAATGTCAACTACATCATTTTAAAGTTTTCAGATAATCATGCCTTTACATCCCAATAGGGCGTCTGAGAGACCTCTCTTAACCCTAACCATGAATAACCCTAAATGCACAATGCAGACAACGCTGCAAAACAACAATAGGTAACATTTCAAACCTGGTAACTTAGCTACTAGACACTTGTAACTTAGATACTAGACACTAATATCTAGACACTAGATATTACAGTAAAAGTCAATATTACTGTGAAATTTTGAAGTTATTGATCCTGCAAATTCCCCTTCAAAATGTTCAATTGAAGTAATGGGTGAAGCGGCTTACCTGCATCTTTTCCCAAACCCAAGATATGGCCAAATATCTATACAATTCTGAGATAAATAATCATATAATGTCGACTATTAATGACTGCACTCAACATACAACCATGCAAAAATACAAATAGGTAACATTTTGTGACTTTTAAATGAGCAACTACACACTTATACTTACGTATCTATAGGTTAGAACCAGATCGGACAGTTTTACTGTGGAATTTTAACATTATTGATCCTGTAAATTACCCTTCAAAGCGTTCAATTCATCCTCATGAAACAACCCTTGACCTCTGTGTAAAATATGAAAGCTTGGGAGTTGAGACTTGTGCTTTACATATGTCAACTCATGCCTAGTCTCAAAGGAGTAGCTGAAGTAGCTTGCTTGTATCTTTTCCAATCTTTTCCTATCTTTTCCATAATTTTACTGTAGTAACCAGATCAGACAATTTTACTGTGAAATTCTTAAGTTATTGATCCTGTAAGTTAACCTTCAAAGTGTTTAATTTAAATGACCCTGATCTCTGTGTGAAATATGAAACCTTGAAAGTTGAGACTTGTGCTTTGGATATGGCAACTGGGGGCTAAGCCTGAAGTAATGGGTGCATGGGCTTACCTGTATCTTGTTCCAAACCCATGATAAGGCTAGAAATCTATGAAATTCTTATCAAAATCGGCATACAATACTGATGACTTGTGACCACACTAAACATGCAACCATGCCAAAATAACAATAAGGATGAACTGAACGATTTAAGGTTTAATTTGCGGAATCAATAACTAATGAATTCCAAAGTAAAATTGTCTGATCTTGTTACAACCTATATACTTGTGTGAAGTTGCTAACTTTAAAGCTCCCATCATGTTACCTATTGTTATTTTTGCATGGTAGGATGTTTAGTGCAGTCACGAAAAATCAACATTGTATGGTGATTTTGATTATAATTTCATAGATCTTGGGTTTGGAAAAAGATACAGGTAAGCTGCTTCACCCATTACTTCAGGTGTAGCCCTCAGTTGATAAGAATTTAATAGATTTCTCGCCATTTCTTGGGCTTGGAAAAACATACAGACAAGCTACTTCAGCTACTCCTGCAGGATAAGCCCCCAGTAGACATATTCAAAGCAATAGTCTCAACTCCCTAGCTTTGATATTTTACACAGAGGTCAGAGGTCGTTAATTAAGAATTAATTGAACGCTTTGAAGGTGAACTTACATGATCAATAACTAACAAAGTCCTCAGTAAAACTGTCCGATCTGGTTACAACCTATAGATACAAGTGTGTAGTTGCCAATTTAAAAGTCCCAAAATGTTACCTATTGTAATTTTGGCATGGTTGCATGTTGAGTGCAGTCACGAATAGTCAACATTGTATGGCAATTTTGATTATAATTTTATAGATCTTGGGTTTGGAAAAAGATACAGGTAAGCTGCTTCACTCATTACTTCAGGTGTAGCCCCCAGTTGACATATCCAAAGCAAAAGTATCAACTTAGGGTTAAGAGAGGTCTCTTAGAGGCCCTATTGATTATCTGAAAACATTAAAATGATGTAGTTGACATTTACACTTCACGTGATGTGTCACCGCATGTCATAAGTCATATAACAATATCCAGCTGGAATAATACAGTTAAGATATTGTTTTAGTTCATTTCATGAAACAGGGTTAGAGTTTAGAGACCTCTCAAAGAGGCCTTATTGGGATGTAAATGGAAGATTGAAAATGGATTGTGTCTATTCATTTCCCGCATTTTTGGTCCATCTGATAGGGCCTTTCTGCTACCTAAAGCGTATAGTTTGAAATGGTCATTAATCCCAAAATAAATGACAAAATGTTGAAAACTGCATGCAACTAAAAGAAGGGTGTGTTTTCTGTGTTTTCTCAGAGTTAGGACTAAGTTTCAGAGGTCAGGATTGGTCAGGTTTTTGAGCAGCTATTTGAAAGAAGCAACAATAAGGGTAAGTGTTATGGAATGGAAGTCTGACACAACAAATAAAACAAACACACAGTGATATAAGTATACAGTATATTACATTATTGGCTCCAATTATTACACTTTTAATTATTTTTTATTTACTCAGCCAATAATGTAATAACTTATTTACATTATTGGTTCAGAAATGCTATTACATTATTGGTAAGTTATTAAGTTATTGACTTTTATTACTTTAAGAATGGAAAATTTATTACTTTATTGGCAGTTATTACATTCACGGTAGTTATTAAATTATTGGCTGCTACAGGTTTTCAGACACCACTCAATGTAGGGGGCAGAACACATTAGTGTAGAGAACATATTTTCTCTACACTATCCATTTAAGCATTGTAGAGAAAGCCTATGTAATTATGACTGACCTGTTGTGTTGCTGATCTCACCGTCAGCACAGGGGATGCAGTCGAAGCAACAGACAGGCTCCCCTTGTCTGATCCCCTTCCTGGTGCCAGGCTCACAGCTCTCACTGCACACGGAGCGCGGAGTCTGGAGCAAGAACCAGGGATGGACACAAATCAGAAACACACACACGTTTGTTTTTCTATCCTTGTGGAGAAAGGAAAACCAGAAACCCATGTTCCCCATCCTCTAGATTCAAATGTAACCCTTACTCTTTCCCTAATCTTAACCAAACTTTAACCCCAATTACCTAACCTATATCCCTAAACTTAATCTAGCTCTTACAACTAAAATTAATTAGTTAAATCTAAAAGCAACCCCAATTCTAGCACTATGCCCAATTATATGTTTCACCAGGAAGCTAATCTCAAAATCTGAAATCCCATTTTTTGGACCTGAAAAAAACTTTGTGGGGACTGATTTGTCAGGTGTTACTAACTTTGTCGTAACATCTGGTCCCAACATATACACATAGATCTTGATCACATACACAAAGACACACAAAAACACACACACTCAGTCCATATGCTCTTACTGACCTGCAGGTCATCACTGTTCCATGCTATGGAGTCGTTGTCGATGGTCATCCTGGCCTCTGGTGGTGCTGTGCTGTTGAAGCGGCCGACAGTCACGTAGGCAATCTCCCCATCACTTCTGACCTGCCAGTTAATAATGTCATAGTAGCCGTCCACATCGCCGTCCAGGAAAAATAAAGGCTCGTTGGTGTGAGGGACGTTGAACCGCACATTCTTCAGGTAATACATCAACTACAGATAAAGGAAGTAGATGGGGGTATGGTAAATGGCCATTATGGGTTGTTTTTAAGCATGATGCAACACAGAGTGCATGGACACAGCACTTAGCCATGGTATACAGGCAATATAACCCTAACCCCAGAGATATCTTAGTGCTAATATAAACTGTTTACCAATGCAATTAGAACAGTAAAAAAGGTGTGTGATAGCCGTGGTTTACAGCCTGTTATCAACCCGGGTGGTTTGAATCCTGATATCAGTGGTAAATGACATTGTACACCAAGGGTATGGCATCACATTTTTACAGTAACCGGTTTATAATAGCAATAAGGCATCTCAGGGGTTTGTGACATATTGTTAATAAACTTATTGCTAATTGCTGAGTCCAGACACTGAGCAATGCATTGTGCCTAAGAACAGCTGTTAACCATAGTATATTGGCCATATACCACACCCCCTTGTGCCTTATTGCTTACATATACCACAGATTTCAGCCAATCAGCATTCAGGATTCGAACCGTCCAATTTATAGTAGCACAGTATAGCAGTTACAACCAGGGTGTAACTGCACAAACACAAACATGTAAGAGTATGTACACACATGAACATATAACACACTCACACGCACATATGCACACAGAGTATCCACATAACAACACAAACAAACTCATAATACACCTACACACACACTGACCTGCCAGGGTTCAAATTTGGTGATATCAGCACAGGTGTTGTTGCTGAACGGCCCCTGACCTGGCAGGCACACCTCCATGTCATGGAGGGCGTGAGCCACCGTGTACACCGCCTTGTACACACTGCGACACATTACATTATCCGTCATCATCACCATCATCATGGCCACCGTCACCACCGTCGTCTTCCTCATCATCATATCTACCTGTATGTGAGGCGTAGCTGGGACACATCAGAGTAGGTATTATTGAGTTTCTCCAGGGACTCCTCTCCCGAACACAGCCCGGCTGCCGCCCCTCTCGCCGCCCTGGACCGCGTCGCGTTTTCCGCCTTCGACCCAGCCGCACTCGCCTTCGCCAGCTGTAGGGCCCGGCGGTAGTCCAGAGTGCAGCTGAACGCTGTTTCCCAGAATTCCTCGGTGAGCGGGTTGGAGTAGGGGTCGATACTCAGCAGGTGCCGCTGAAGTCCGGGGATGTTGGCGCGCTTCAGGCCAAACCCCAGGGTACCGCCGAGCACTGAACTCACCTGGACACGGAAAACACCGGATCAAACAAACCGCTCTCGACCTGTCAGAGGAGACTGCTTTGAATGGGCAACGGCACCTATGCTTTTTCCTATTCTGTGGTGCGCATGACCCCTGGGTGGACCCTTACCCTGGGCTGATTGATGAGGGCGGAGGTGACCCAGGCCTCGCTGGCGATCCAGGTGCGGTTGGTGACGTTGTGTCTGAGCAGCTCTTGGATCAAGGGGCTCAGGTCCACGTCAGAGGAGAACACCACGATGATCTTCGCGGTCGACTTCACCACTGTCTCCACAATACGCGTGATGTCCCCTGGAGAGCTTACCTGGAAGGAAGAGAGAGGTAAGACACTCTGAAAGGTTGTTTTTAAGTTTATATTATGCACAGTCAAACAGGACGAGTACATTTTGTTTATCCGCATTTCTCACCGCGCAACAAAAAAATGCCAATCATACAAACCCTTCTCTCATAACATAAATTCAGACACAGAAACACAGAGACTACGTTAGAGCATTATCAGCTTGGGTTGACAAGTCCTTTATGTACTTGTTTAGAGTAAAAGATAAAAGATTAGCTGAAAAAAGGAGGGAAAGAGAGTAGGGCTGGGTAGCGGCACTGATGTCCGATTCGATTTGTAGTTCACAGGGTCTCGATTCAAATTCCGAATCATTCTGATTTAATTTGGATATAGTGATAATTACAATAACAGCACCACTTATAAGAGAGTTTCTCTGATAATGAAGTCCATGAACTGTTCAGGGAACCCCCTAGCTTATATAACGGTAGATTACTAAAGATTAATGTTAAACTGACAACCAGGCCCAAACATTACATTGAATTGCTATTCGTTGAAATAATATAAATAACCAAAATAAATCACTCAATTTTATATTTTTGTACAAAATTTCTATATTTAAAAATAAAAAGTAAATAATTTATAAATGACCATGAAATAATGTCAAATTTGCTAAGGCTCTGACTTTCAAAATAGTGCAAGTCGTTCCAGAAATCACGGTTTGAGTCAGACATTCACAAGTCTTTTTAATAAAACGTCTGTGTATGTTTTCATATAAATATGTGTCTATCATCAAAACAAAAATCAATTAACTAAATTCATTATTGTACCCTGCATCCAATTATCAGTTATAAACAAGTCTTTATAATGCTGCAGGCTTGAACGTAAACAGCTGCTGGTTGGAGGACCTTGAACGATAACAGCCGCTGGTTTGGAGGACCAAGGGCTGAACGATACAGTCGAATGAGTCACTAAAAACTATTTGTTCCTCTTGTGTCAGTAAAAAGTTGTTCCAAAACAATGAATCATTCACAAACTGCACATGACTAGTGACAGAAAAGCCACTGAGATGGCTGGCTGCTGCTCCAGGAACCTTTCTAGTATCTCCAGGACACTGTTCCACTGGGTTACCACGTCAATCAGCAGCCAGTGTAGAGGCAGGTCCAGCAACTTCAGCTTCTCTTTAAGCACGTCTGGCTGTAGTAATACTGTCAAAAAAGGTTGCAATGCGCCTCACCTGACCAAACAAGCATCAGATTGCAGGAAGTTTGAGAGCAGCCTGCGATGCTAAGTTTAACGTGTGCAAAACAGCCAACGTAAAACCACCCCTTCCATGCCACAACACATATTATATTAGCAGCATTTTCCGTCATGATGGATGATTCTTTCTTTATAACCTCACACTAGTTTTACACCTCTAAAGAGAACATGCATAAATTTATAAAATCAATTTCTGGATTTTAAGAATCAATTTCAGATCATCCAAACAAGAATCCCAAATAATCTGAAAATGGAGAGGGGAGAGAAAGAGAAGAGAAGCAGCCACAGATAGAGAAAGACTAAGTGGCAAAGATGGAGATGATAACAGTTAACGTAAAGACAGAGATATGTCACCTTGGGTAGGGTCTCGGAAAAGGAGATGCAGACCCCAGCCTCCTCCACATGCTCCTTGAAGGCCTTGATGCCGTACTTCCCATAGTCATCATCCGCGGCAATGGTCCCGACCCAGGTCCAGCCGAAGTGAAGTACCAGACGAGCCATGGCATCAGACTGGTAGACGTCATTAGGAATGGTCCTCAGAAAGGTGGGGAACTGGAACTTACTTTCCAACACAGAGCAGGATGACGAGTAACTCACCTGGGGAAAAGGAGAGGATGAAAGACACTCCATTGAAAGAGTAAGCCCACTTAGCTAGCTGTGGTGAAGAGAAGAAATGTTTTGAATACATATGTACAACATTGGTATGAGGGTATGTTGTTAGAGAGCGCCACCTGGTGCAACAGGTAGCCTAGCGGATAGAGCATTTGGCTAATAATGAAAGGTTTGCTGGTTTGAATCCCCTAGCCAAGGTGAAAAATTGGTAAATGTACTCCTGAGCAATGCAGCTTTTGGGTCCCCACTTTTTGTCACCCAATTGTTAATAAATCCCATATTTCTTGGGATCTGTTGAGACTTGCATGAAAACCTGAATTCGGTGTGCTTTAGGTCATGGAATGCATCTTTAACCCTTCAGTTGCTCCCATCAGCCGTTCTGTATAAGCATCTGCTAAATTACCAAATCGTCAATGTACCTGAGGGAAATAGTAGAGTCCTAGTATGCGAGCAGTTGCAATAGACAGGTCTGAACCCCCAGCCCCCACCAGAGCGGCCAGGGGCGCCCCCGTACCACAGCGGTAGTTGGGCACGGCCTCGTCCTGGCCTGTCAGGAAGGTGAGTGTGCCCTCTACAGCCTTAGAGATGGTGAAGCAAGAGTCGTAGATCACATAGCCCAGGTCTGTGTCAGGGAGCAGGTCACTCCGGCTGTTGATCTCATTGATGGCGAAGAGCATCGTCTGAGTCCAGCGGAACGCCCGGAAGTTCAATCTGGAGGAGAGGTGATGTTGATTATAACAAGATGGTCATACTGCTAATGTTTATGGAGTTAGTAATTATGATGAGGGTGATGAGTGGATCCTGTAGCAGTAGTAGCATAGCAGCTTAGTAGTAGTTGTAATAGTAGTAGTTGAATCCTCACTTCTAAGCTGTTTTCAATAGTATCACATACACATAGCAAAGTTGCATGACTCAGCCATGTGAGGGCGACAAAGACCACAATACATTCACAATGGTTACCCATTGGGCATATCACATTTTGGAGCCCAAGGCTTCATAATGACATTCTTCAATGGCCAGAATGACAACAATTACAAATAATTTTATTTCAGTTAGTTCATTAGTTAATATAGGGGGAGAAGTAGTAGAGGACTCAAGGGAGTGTTGTTGAGGGACAGACTTGGGTGTGAGGGAGGCAGGATGAAAGAGGAAGCTACTCAGTGGAATCGCAAGCTTGCATATTTTTTCTGGTTCTAAATTGTATTCACCAAATAAATAAAAAACAGTAGGACTATGTTGTTATTATGATTTTGTACACTTTCCTACAATTGGCCTACAGTCTCTACATCTCTCAATCTACTTGACTGCTATAAACGTGATTGTATCTCATGGTCTTATTCCAACACCTGTACTCACCCCTCACATCCCAAGGACACGGGAACCGAGGATGAGTTGTCATCCGCGGAAACGATGCGTCGGTGAACGGGAAACATCCCACCCACAACAACCTTTTTCTTCTCTACGTTCTTGTACCCACTCAGGTTAAATTTAGCCTTTAGTTTACAACTGGACTCGGCTGAGGCCGAGTGGTAAAAGTGGAGTAACCCACATAATCCGTACAGTAAACGGTATTTCAAATTGAATCCAGTAAAATCCATGATGTGATTGTCTTGTGTAAAGAAGCCGACCGTGTTCACAGTGACAGACTGAAAAAACTCCATCCGTAACAGGTGCCTTCACCAAACCTCAGGGGATGAATTGGCCATGTTGCATAAGGCACCCACACAAAACAGCCTCCACACAGATACATTGCTGTTAAAATGTGTAGGCTATGATGGAAATTAAATACATTAATTACATTTTATTGGAGAGAAAATAGGTGATGTGCAGTAACAAAATGGTAGATTTCTGGGGTAGAGCCTTAAATTAACCCCCATTTTACCTGGTATGATTGAAAACCCATTGTGATTGTAAGTAACTAACTAGGAACTATTAGGGTTAAAAGGGTATTGCCCAAGAACAGAACGGCAGATGTTTTCCCTTGCCGATCAAGGAATCTTTCGGTTAAAGGTCAGATGTTCTAACCGCTACAGGCTACCCTGTCGCACCCATTAAATCAGTAAGATGAATTAACACGTCATAGAAAATGGATCAGTACTCATCTGAAATGGCATGTGAGTGTCTATTCACCATAACAAAATAACACTAATTGCCACCGGCTCTGATTTAATTGGCAGTAGCGTGTTAAGACTTGCACTGGCAATGTGGAAGTGGTCTCACGGGACATTGGCCTTGTCAGTTAATAACCTAGACACTGTATCGTTTACTCAGGAGCGTCCTCTGGGCTTCTTGCTGTTGTGAGTCAGAGCTTGTCGACACTTGTCCTTCAATCATCTGGGAGAGAAACACCTGAACCCCTATAGTAGAGTCATCCGTGATGATAGGCTTGCTGGCGTTGATGATTGCACAAACTGTACTGAAGGTTATTTAACACAAATATATCCTGCACTACAAATTAAAAGCACACCAAAACTTATTTTATGAAGATGCTGACCCAGACTTATACCTCAGGTGGGGCCGGTCCTAGCTTTTTGGGGGCCCTAGGAAAGATCTGATTGCTCATATAGCACCAAAACAATTTAATGACCAACTCCAGACAGAAACAAGAAATTGTTAAGTTCTAAATAAATAGCCTGCAAACATACCCCTTTTTGCCAAGGAGAAAAAATATCACAATTTTCCAATCTATACCCATCTTACCATCGGGTACAGAGGAATAGACATGTCATAATCCCCATTAGACTTAGTGGAAATTTGTGATATTGGTTCTTTTTGCATTTTGTCCATTAATTTTTCCACATGAAAAGTTGTAGAATTGCTTCAAATAAGGTCGGTGTTACATTTAGGCTTACCCCAGCTCTACATTTTCAGAACTGTGTAATATCTGGCCAAAGTGATGTTTGTCAACATATTTGCTTCAATTAACTCTAGAAAAAATATCTTGATAAAAGTCACCTTATTTGAAGTGAATCTAAAAATTCTCTATGGAAGAACTCAATGGTGGCAGAACACAAAGCGATGCTTTTCTAGTCTTGTCGTTAGGTTTCACGGGTGGACAACATAAACCATTGTTGTCCATCCATGTAGAAATAAACTAAGGTATTTTCATAGTTAAAAATCAGGTCATACAACAAACCTCACTGCTAGTAACAAATATCCTCTCCTTTTACGTTACAACAACTTCATGAAATGTTGCACATTATTTATATAAAAAATGTTAGTTTCTGTTTTTGTAAATGTGATTGCTCAATTAGTATCATATCATATTTTTAGCAAGATCCTAATATTTAAAAGTAATATTTTTTTTTAAATAAAAACCTGTAAAATCTATATTCCTTGTTATTTTATTTTTTTAAAACACATGATTTAGATGGCACAATCATTCCCTTCACTATGTATGCTTTGCCTTTTGAACAGAAATTGAGTGAAATGTATAGAATTATAGGAACAAGGAAATGGCAGAAGGACTTGCTTCATCGTTTGTCAGTGTGCTCGCTCTGATACATCTTCTGTTCATCAATAGAAATTCTGCATTTGTGCTTTGGTACAGGGGCTCTCAAAAGTATTCACCACCCTTGGATTTTTCTACATTTTAATGTTTCGACGTGATATCAAAATGGATTTAACCAGTTTTGACACTCTTCAACACAAAAATGTCCATAATCTCAAAGTGAAAAATAAAATCTACAGTTTTTGTAAATAATAATAAAACCCCCCTTGTTATGACACACTTGAGTTGTGGTGCAACCAGTTGTCTTTAGGAATCACAAATTTAGTTGACAGGGGTGAACCTTTATGTTTCACATAATTTCATATACAGCTGTCTTTGGGAGGTCCTACAATTTCTAACACTTCATCATGAACACAAAAGAACATTCAAATCAAATCCAGAAAAAGTTTTTCCAGAATCAATAATCAGGGGAGAAATATAAGAATATTTAGGATAGAAATCCTTAGGGGTATGTTTTAAGAACATAAGGATTTGAATACCACCCGGAGCAAGTCCATGATTAAAAAATGGAGATAATGTGACAATCTGTCAAGATCAGGCTGCTCTCAAAATATACAGTACCAGTCAAAAGTTTGGACACGCCCACACATTCAAGGCAATTTTTTAATTTCTACTATTTTCTCCATCGTAGAATAACAGTGAAGACATTATTCAAACCACAAAATAAGACATATGGAATCATGTCCAAACTTTTGACTCGTTCTGTATACAGTTTTACATTATTTTAGGTTCCATGGCCGTGGGCCCCTAATCTGCCGCTTTGGCAATGACAACAGTGAAAACAGTAAAGAATAGTGCATCAACCTCTTTGCCAGAGCAGATATGGGATTCTGTGTTTTTACTGATACAAATGATAATGGAAGATGTCTTTAACAGACACTTAATTGCTGCAGGCAATCTTTTTGAGAAAAAAGCTATGCCTGACCTAAATGAAGGACTAAATTATGGTGTGATAAATGAAGATCAAGTAGGAATACTCTAGAGTCAAGGTCTGTTCAAAGAAAAATATGTCCTTGATTCCTTACCAGCTATAGACATGAAGAAAACTACCGGGGCTGATTAACTTGATCCATGTTGTTAGTTAGTGCTGAACCACTCTGAAGTTTTACTAGACATTTTTAACTTCACAGTAACTTGTGCCTCCAAATAGGGGTGGGCATTCTAGTGACCATTGCCCTATCCCTGAGTTATCTCACCGGGAGAAAATTGGTCATTGGTTAATACACAGTTGTTAGTTTTGACATCTAGAAGGGACAGACATTGGTTGATTTGGATATAAGGCTATTTTGCAGTCAATTCCTAACTATCTTATCTCAAAACATTGTTGGAAAAACAAGTTATCAAACTCATTAAAGACTGGCTACTCCTAGATACTCCACAGGTCTGTAGTTGGTAAAACTGTTTTAGAATACACTGCCCCACATACATAAAATTTGAGGCAGAGAATACCAACCTTTAGCTTGATGTCTTGGTACTTAAATGATATTTGAAAAATATGATTAACTATTTTTTTATCTGATGTTTTATAAAACATCTTCATAAGCAACATTAAAGTCCCCAACATCTGTCCCATGGAGTCACAGGTAGTGTATTATTTCTGTAATTCTAGATGATCCACTTTCCAGACTGAAGAGTCAATGGAAATAAAACCATGACGACCTCCTTAACCCACGTGAGAAAGGTCCAGCAGTGACTCGTGACAGGACGTGCCACGCCAGTTATCAATTAGGTGCACTACCATCTCATATCCCATAACAGCTGCATTCCAGACAACCCATTTATTGCACTACACAAATAGTAGGATAGGTCAAATACAAACATTAAAAAACAACATTGGTTGGTTGTGAATATAAATATTCACATCTTTAAACAGTTGGTAAAGAGTGTTTGAAGGAAGATTCAACATGGACTTCTTTATTAAAGCTCTGTTTTTCATTATACAAATTTCTTAGTTGAAACTGCATGCGGTGGCTTTGTTTGAGGCACGTTACTAAGGAATAATTAGCATTGATCAGTATAAACAAAAACAAACAAGAATGTGACAGAATTGCATAAATTAATCTTATTTCAATATTGCAGTAAAATCCAACTACAAAATTAAACATCCATTAATTAAGCATTTTCATTTTCCAAGTAGACATATGCATAATAAAATACACACGTCAAAAGGCAACACAGAGGGAGAGACACTATGAACAAGTGGCAATTAAGACATTTAACGAACAGGCATTCTGCATTGGGTATTTTCGCTAAAATGACAACATAGTATTGACGATGAGCAATACAAAGACAATAAATAGATGCATGTCAATGGATATTATCGCACAGTAAAATGGAACCAATGGGCTCGACATCGGGTAGACAGAGAAGCTTGCTTCAGGCCCCATTAAACATGGAGTCTTGACTAGCTCAGCAAATGAGTGTTGAAAACATTTAACAGAGAGCCAGGTAACTGGAAATGCCTATTCAGGAGTCCTCAAGTAGTTTCAACTTTCAAAATGGTCACTGCCAGTCTTTGATTTGACCTTTGACACTATAAAGGGAGATGTTTCTTGATTGGGTTTTAAAATCCATTCACCTTTCGACTGAAGTACTATCCCTTCTCTACACATCAGGAAAGCACCAAGGCTTTATGGGTAAAAAGAAAATGTGCAAAAGTTGCCATGTGCCAGTTTGACAATGATGACAACAAAGACGTTCACACAATGTTTTTTTTTTTTACTATACTAACATCTCAGTCCACCTAGTTTCTCTTAAAAAGCATATATTGCAGCATGAAAAAACAGTTCTCCCCAGTCAGGGGGCGAGTGTCAAAAAAGAGAAAAGATAAGGAACAGGCACAAAAAAGGACACCCCGTCATTTAGGGGGCTTCCTGCACAGTTACACATCTGTCATAATAAACATATCTTTTCTGATGACCACTGTTGGTAGCTTAACAATCACAATTTTCATTTAAGTCAATCGTCAACAAGAGTTAAGTACCCAGCACAGCTTATCTACATTTGGCAAAAAAGAAATGTTTAAAAAATAGTAATTGGTCAGTTCTTCTGCCGATTTACTTCGGACAGGCAGCCTCTGCCTCTTTGCACAGTATAACGTTGGAACAGAAATGGATGAGTAAAAATCATCTCGGAGCAAAAAAATACATCTGACAATACCAAAGTTAAATTTGTCAGAACTGGAGAAAAAAAACATCCAAAAACTGATGACATTTTAAACCACTGGCTAGTTGCTGCTCTTCCTACTCCTTTATGTCAAACAGGCTGTTTTGCTTTGTTGTATTCTTGGTCTCATGCTGCAAACGGAGGCACACTGTGTACATGATCCACTTCCTGAACTCTCTGATCCTTAACCCTTGATCTAAACGGCCTAAATCCAAAACAGGAAGCAGCACTTCTACCAAAGAAGAAAAATAATGCATTGTCACGCATGAAGAAACAGATTCCAAAAAAGAATGATGAACAGTCATCAATATTAACAATAATACAACCCCCAACAAAAAAACGAGGGGGGGGAGCAGTGTAGCGGCTTCAGGTGTGCGCTGATCACAGTACTGCCTGCTTTCCGTGGGAATGTTCTAGAGAGAATAGGGACGGGAACGGAAAAGGAGAGGTGTGATTGGGTGATGGGGGGGCAGGCCAAGGGAGTGCAGAGGTGTTGGAAGAGAGAAAGGGTGGAGGAGGAGAGGGAGAGGAGATTGCCACTCCTTCCGTCTCCCTCTCATTATTAAGCTCTACTCCCACTCTGTTGTGCCAGGGGGTTTGGAGGTCAGGTCAAACATCACCCTGGAGATGCCAGGGATCTTCTTGATCTCATTCACCATCTTCAGCACCACCTGGGGAGAGATTGAGAAGGACAGAACATAGAAAAACTGTTACGGCTAACGCGAGAAGGCAGAACTTTTGTACTGGGAGTGATGACGTAATGGTGCGCCTAATCGCCGTTTCGTCTTTAACTGTTGCACCTCTTCGGGAATGTGGTTCCCTGGCGTCGCCGGGATCCCGGTCATGAAGTCGCTGGTGATGAAGGTTCTGACGACCACGGAGCGCCGGCAGGACGGCTGCTTCTGCGAGGAGTCGCGGTCAAAGTGCAGAGGGGTCAGGATGACTGGCATCTGACTAATCTTACCGGAGTAACCTGGGAAACAGGGCACAGCTTTATCACAGCCGACATGGCTACCAAATGTACAGCTCACCTCCCCATTTTCCATTCACCAACCCACAGTATTTCCAAATGTACAGCTCACCTCCCCATTTTCCATTCAGCAACCCACAGTAAATCCAAACATCCAGCTCACCTCCCCATTCTTCGTTCACCAACCCACAGTAAATCCAATCATTTCGACTAGCAGTTTTCTTTCACCCTCCCTTTCATTAAGCAGGAAACCACTTACCAGACTCTCTGAGGATAGAGTGGGCCACGAAGTCGGCCTGCCTGAGTGTGCTGAGAACGCCCGTGGTCAGGAAGGTGGGAGTGATGTCCGTGGGCGGCTCCTTCACATGGGACCCGAATACATACACAACTCTGGAAGAATGAGAGGGAGTATTTTTATTTTATCGAACCTTTACAATGCAATTCAATTAAGAACAAATTTGTATTACAACAACGGTCTGGCAGGGGGCAAAAGGCCTCCTGTCGGGAACGAGTGTTGGGATTAAATAGAGACAATACAGACGCAGGACACATGGCAACAGCACCAGTGCTAACAAAGAGACATTAAAACCAACCACAGACAGACGCTAAATAATACAAGTACCACACAGACAACAGCATACATGATTTCAAAAAATAAAACAAAACTGGAAGTAGACAATAAAAAAAAACAATACAGCTGGACAAACACACATGCAACATGTAGGAAAAGACAACAACAGGACAACACGACAACAGGACATGCGATAGCGCAGCGACTTGAAGTCATAGCACACAACACTCACGCTACTGGGAAAAACGGGTTTGCCCATCGACCCACAAGTTACCTGTTTATGGTGTGGCACATACGAGGGATCAGTCTGGCCAGGAACATAAGGGATTCCCAGTGTGGAGCCTCTTTACTGGTGACCCCACACACGTAGCTATAGGAACGACAGTCACCCTACAGACAGACAAACAGATGTTAGATCTGCAGGGAATCAGCTCTTCATTATGGAGATGATTAGTAAGTCAAATGAGATTTATTGGTATCTGTCCTTCACATTAGGATGTCGTTACTAGGCACTGGGGGATTTGAGTAGTGTGCCAGCCGTTTGGTTTGTAAATGTAGTAGTAATTTCCCTTAACTCATGCCCAAACCAATCCACTAACAATATGCCCTTCTGTGTGTATTCTGTGCGCCTCCAGACACACACCCACCCCGTTTAGCTCTCTGTGGCTTTCATCAGGAAGTGAGGGCGGGAGATACACCCACCACACAGAATGGGCGGAGCCATCATTCCTTTTCCCCAGGATGGATTCTACACCCCGGCGCTGACAGAAAATAACACAGGCGCAGACCTCCAAATGACCTGTTGGCACTGCCGAGGGAGGCCATATAACCGCGGCCCGACGATCAGATCAGCCCACACATTAGTGGGGGAGACAAAAACCTGACCTGGTGTCAGTCGTGAAAGTTGTACCCAAAAAAGCCCTGGCAGTGTAGAGCTTCCAGAATTACGAGTGAGAGGCCACAAACAGATGTTACGCCCGGTTTTACCACACACAGTCAAGGAGCAAAAAGACAGACAAGGAAAAAGAGGTGGGTGTAAGTGAGTGAGATTTTTTCTTAGACGGTGTAAACGCGATAGGAGTTCTCCGTTCATGCAAGCATAGCCGGTCCGAGTTGCCTAAAAGCAAGAGATGGCAAGGAACTGACAGCATCTCATCATGGTTGACCGCCAAGACAAGCAATGGGTCCAGACAGAGAGTGAGGAGAGACCTGAAATTACAGCATGGCTTGTAGGTCTACACAGAGAGTGAGCATGTCATCTCCCTCACTCACCCCTGCGCTTTTAGAAAATCTACTTTCTTTCGGCAAGTACATTCACACGCACTCCGAATGTTACTCGTCGTGACGGGACTGCTAGTGGTAGACGACATACGGGGACAGGATACAGAAAACCACCGATTACATTTGAGAAAAACCCCAAAATTCTGACTGACGAGTGGACAGACCAGCCTAGTAGGGAGGTGCGCAAAGCGCATGCCAGTACAATAGAGGGTGTCACCTGGACTCCGACGGTCTTGATTGGCAGCAGGAAGGCATTGAGTGAATGAAGGCTGGTGATCTGCAGGAGTTTCTCCTCTTCCTCGTCTGATATACACGACTTCACCCTCTGCAGTAAAGTGTGAGGCTGGAGGGGGCAGAAGTAGGTGTGATTAGCTTGTTCGACAAACTATCAATAAGAACGGGGAGGATCAATTCCATCAACACTCTGTCGTTTTGTGCTGTGTCCAATTAGGCTGGGTGGAATTAAAATGGTATTTGGGTTGTTTGGTTTTTAACCGTAAACTAGCTGGATTCATTGTTCCCCTCCGACCTTTTTGACCATGGCAGAGAAGTCTGTGATGATCTTCAGGATGTTGTTGGTCTCGGCGAAGTCCTTACAGATGTAGGGCTCGTCCGCACAGATCACCCTGATGGCTAGGCCAGGGCCTGCAAGAGTGTAGAGGGTTAGAAATATGGTTTCAACTACTTCCTGTGTTGGTTTCACAGGATGTGTGTGTGTGTGTGTGTGTGTGTGTGTGTGTGTGTGTGTGTGTCTGTGTTCGCGTTGGGATACTGACCAGGGAAAGGGTGCCGAGAGACAATCTCCTCTGGCAGTCCCAGTTCTCTGCCAAGCGCCCGCACCTCATCCTTATGGAAGTCCTTCAGAGGCTCAATGACTTTTCCCTGCAGGTAGAAGGGATGAGAGATGGCTCAGAGCTTGAAGGAAAACAGCCGGGGCGTTGGTTTTCGGCGTTTCAAATCGGCGTGGGTGTGCGCGTTACCTCATCTCGGAGCTTGCGGATGAGCTCCGTGTCGTTGTGGTGCGTCTTGATGACCTCTGCCTTGCCGCTGGCGAGGTGGGACGCGCTCTCGATGAGGTCGGGCCTTAGTGTGCCCTGGGCGAGGAACACCTCCTCCGGCTTCAGGTTCATCTCCCCGATCACCTCATTGGCCACCTGGAGATGCCAAACACGCGCACTCAATGAAAGTCCATTCATAAACCTCGGAATGAAAGAATGGGGAAGGCAGACGGACAGAAAGAGCCGGAGACAGATGAAAGGACAGACAAGCGTTACCTTGACGAAGGTGTCTCCGATGATCTTTCTCTTCTCCTCAGGGTTGGTGGTCATGTTCAGGGTCTTGCTTATGCGCTTCCGCGGCGTCCGGTCCTCATCGGAGATGGGCAGGGTCGTCGTGCCGTTATAGAAGGTGTGTGCCGCGTTCACCACTGGAAGACAGAAGGACACGACTTCCGTCATTGATCGCTTTCCTCATATCCACGTCCCGGGCGCGTCGCTGTCACACATCCTACATACGGCTCCGTTACGGGGCCCGTTCCGGAGGGGGCACAGGGACCACAGCGTGACCGCTCACCTTTGAGGTTGATGCCCAGCTTGGTGAGCGCCTCCTCGACCGTCTGGCTCTCCCTCTTCCTCATGAAGCCGTTGTCGATGTGCACCGCGATCACCTGTTCCTGGTTCAGCGCTTTGTTCAGCAGGGCCGTGCACACGGTGGAGTCCACGCCACCGCTCAGCAGAACCTGTGCGGGGCGACATCGGACCGGACACGTGTCGTTCAACACTTCCCTGTGGAAAGGTCTGGGCCTACCGGAAACTTTGGCTGATGGCGCCCGTTTCCTCAACCGCGCTGTCCATCTTTACCTCCTATCTACACTGAACAAAATTATAAACGCAACACTTTTGTTTTTGCCCCCATTTATCATGAGCTGAACTCAAAGATCTAAGACGTTCTCTATGTACACAAAAGGCCTATTTCTCTCAAATATTGTTCACAAATCTGTCTAAATTTGTGTTAGTGAGCACTTCTTTGCCGAGATAATCCATCCATCTCACAGGTGTGGCACATCAAGATGCTGATCAGACAGCATGAGTATTGCACAGGTGTGCCTTAGGCCTTAGGCTGGCCACAATAAAAGGCCACTCTAAAATGTGCAGTTTCACTGTATTGGGGGGGTCCGGGGGGGTCCAAAAACCAGTCAGTATCTGGTGTGACCACCATTTGCCTCACGCAGTACAACACATCTCCTTCGCATAGAGTTGATCAGGTTGTTTATTGTGGCCTGTGGAATGTTGGTCCACTCCTCTTCAATGGCTGTGCGAAGTTGCTAGATATTGGCAGGACCTGGAACACGCTGTCGTATACGCCGATCCAGAGCATCCCAAACATGCTCAATGGGTGACATGTCCGGTGAGTATGCTGGCCATGTAAGAACTGGGATGTTTTCAGCTTCCAGGAATTGTGTACAGATCCTTGCAACATGGGGCCGTGCATTATCATGCTGCAACATGAGGTGATGGTTGTGGATGAATGGCACAACAATGGGCCTCAGGATCTCGTCATGGTATCTCTGTGCATTCAAAATGCCATCAATAAAATGCTCCTCTGTTCGTTGTCCATAACACACGCCTGCCCATACCATAACCCCACCGCCACCATGGGCCACTCGATCCACAACGTTGACATCAGCAAACCGCTCACCCACACGACACCATACACACTGTATACATCTGCCCTGTACAGTGAAAACCGGGATTCATCTGTGAAGAGAACACCTCTCCAAAGTGCCAGACGCCATTGCATGTGAGCATCTGCCCACTAAGTCGGTTACGACGACGAACTGCAGTCAGGTCGAGACCCCGATGAGGACAACAAGCATGCAGATGAGCTTCCCTGAGACGGTTCCTGACAGTTTGTGCAGAAATTCTTTAGTTATGCAAACCGATTGTTGCAGCAGCTGTCTGGGTGGCTGGTCTCAGACGATCTTGGAGGTGAAGATGCTGGATGTGGAGGTCCTGGGCTGGTGTGGTTACACGTGGTCTGCGGTTGTGAGGCCGGTTGGATGTACTGCCAAATTCTCTGAAACGCCTTTGGAGACGGCTTATGGTAGAGAAATGAACATTCAATTCACGGGCAACAGCTCTGGTGGACATTGCTGCAGTCAGCATGCCAATTGCACGCTCCCTCAAAACTTGCGACATCTGTGGCATTGTGCTGTGTGATGGAACTGCAAATTTTCAAGTGGCCTTTTATTGTGGCCAGCCTAAGGCACACCTGTGCAATACTCATGCTGTCTGATCAGCATCTTGATGTGCCACACCTGTGAGGTGGATGGATTATCTCAGCAAAGAAGTGCTCACTATCACAGATTTAGACAGATTTGTGAACAATATTTGAGAGAAATAGGCCTTTTGTGTACATAGAGAAAGTCTTAGATCTTTGAGTTCAGCTCATGATGAATGGGGGCAAAAACAAAAAAGTGTTGCATTTATAATTTTGTTCAGTGTATCTCTTTAGACTATGGAGCACGTTTAGGATGCGGGCGTTGGCTCTAACCGTGCGGTCGGCTGCTCACCAGCACTTTGGACTTGCCGACTTTCTCCTGGATCTCTTTGATGCAGGACTGCTGGCGATTCTGGACGGTGAAGTTGGAGCTGCAGCCGGCGATCTCGAACAGGAAATTGCGTAACATCTCTATGCCCCGCTCTGTCAGATCCACCTCCGGGTGAAACTGGGTCCCATACAGCTTCTTCTGCTCGTTGGCGATGCCTGGTGGAGGAAACAACAAGGGGCGAAACAAAGAAACAAAGAAAGGGGTCGGGAAACAAATTCTTAGCGGGTCGATTGCTGTCATGGTCATGATAAAATTTCAGAAGAATGTCAGTAAACTAAACCGGTTTAAACTCCTCCGGGCCCGGGGACCATTTCTCGGAGTGCGTACCTGCAATGATGCTCCCTGACTGGGCTACTACTTTGAAGCCGTCTGCCACCTTGTCCACACTGTCCCCGTGAGTCAACAGCACCAGTTCTTCTTTCTGCAGGCCCCTGGAAATCAAGTTGCAGAAAGGGTAAAAGGTACACCGCAGACATGGAAAACTCAAAACTGACATTTCTTAAACTATTTCTGGAACTAGTGGGAACATAGAAGCAGCAGACACAGTTTCTGTCTCACTGTGTGTAATGTCTGAGAAAACGAGGACTGTGGTTTCCTTATTTTGGATCCTGGCGGGTTTCTGCGACAGGCAGGGGGGAAAATGTGACTAGGGGAACTGTCGTCCTGTTCAAATCCAACATGTGGCTGGCTGTGAGACAAACCGAATAAAAACATGTGACGGTGCCCCTTTCACCCCTAGACCTTCCCTCTGAATGGACAGGGGAATGTTTCTGTGACAACGCTTTACGGTACGTTTTTCAAAGACTCCCTTTTCCAGAGTTACTGTAGTCATCTTAAAAACGTCAGCTGAGAAATCACAACATTAGTAGTAAAACTAAAGCGATTTTCCGGGACAGACGCCTTTGGGCAGAGCAATTCATAGAAGCGAGTGTACACTTTTTCATGTTTTTTTTTAGTACTGGCCCTGTGTGCAAGTTGAACTCCTAACCCTTGCGTTAACCCATGCTCTACCGACTAATGCTACACGACAAGTTCAATTCTTTGTAACCCACCTGAAGAGCGAGCAGGTGCTGTCCAGCCCGATGTTGAACACTCCATCCTCCCTCACGCTCTTCCTGTGCACCGTGCCTCCGAACACCTTATTCATCATCTGTGGAGAGGACAACCGGTCAACAGCCTATCAACTTGTGGCGGATAACGTGCATACAGTCTGTGGGGTTTCATCCGACTGAACCATCAAGACGCAGTTATCATCTTGATGCTATGGTGTTGGGGACCCTGATGTGAAGCTTTTATACTACACCTGCATGCCGTAGCAGATGCCCAGCACGGGCTTTCCGATGGTGAATATGGCCGGGTCGAACCAGGGGGCATCCTCTGCATACACAGAGTTTGGTCCGCCGGAGATGATTATCGCTCTGTAGAGAAAAGGGTAGGGAAGGTTTGGCAGGTTAATTAAACAACAAGAAACACCAAAGAGAGGTAGCCTTTTTCAGACTCTTGAATGACACAAGGAAACAGTTGTATGTAAACACCTTCCTTTCAGTCTGACCACATTCAAGACAGTGTGTATTGTCTGTTTAAACTGAAGTATTCTGAAAGTGTACGTGTGTGTGTGTGTGTGTGTGTGTGTGTGTGTGTGTGTGTGTCTATTCTGTAGGGGTGGAGGGATGACTTCTCACAAACTGTAATGGAAAAATACAGACTGTGTAAACCCCCCCTTCCTCTACAGGGAGATGGGAACCTATCTTAAGCAGATAAATGCTGTGTGAACACACTCCCTCCATTCAAAAGTGAGATTGGATGAAATATACAGTAACATATGTACAAAAGGTTTGCTTAGTGTGACCAATGATTCATGTGTCCTTAGGAAAGAACTGCACACTCTCAGCGGCTCCACAAACACTGTGTTCCAAGAGACTTCAAACAACAGATGAAGAGCACTTGAGAACGATCGCACAAGCGTGCAACTTCTGACAAGCACGTCTCTCCCACATGCATTTTTAACGTGAAAGTTTGTTGTCTCTTTTTTTTCCCAGTTTTGATTTCTTGTGAACGCTAAAGCCTTGTGTCTAACCTAAAGCCTTGCTCTCTGATGGCGAATGCGGGCGTCTCCAGAGGCAGGATCTCTGAGCGGACAAACAGCTCTCTGACCCGCCTGTCGATCACCTTGCCGTACTGAGCCCCGGCGTCCAGGATCACCACCGCCCCCTCACAAGAACCATTCTGGGGCTCAGCGCTGCTGATGTCCAGCTGAGGAAGAACACACACACTGGTAAATGCACACCCGCACAGAGAACCACAATAACTGCACTGTCAAGACCAGAGATCAAAGGCCAACATACAACCGGAATAGATTCCACCATATTCACTCCTGAATTGTGGCACAAGGTGTTTTATTTGATACAGTACATACACATGTCGCAACAACTCCCAACCGGTTTGAGAGAGTTTAAAATTCAGACACGTTTTCACCCAAGACATCTCCACCTGGCCATTCTGCCTGCCCCACACCTAACGTCTAACTGGAAAGTCAGTGAGATCAGTGTGTGAGAACGCATTCACTAAGACCTCAGTTAGCTCTCGCAGGTGCCCGAACCGCCTGAGGAGTCGCTCCAAAGCATTGAGACCAGGAAATCCCTGCAGACGATGCCACCCCCCCAAAATGCATAGTCTCGTGAGGGTCTCAGCCATGTCAGCCAGCGGCAGTCAACACTCAAACCTAGACTGTGGTGGACAGCCTGGCACTACGACAGAGCACCTTGGACCAATGACCCACCAGGGAGTCCAGCATGGGGTGGATTGAATGACTTGTGTGGCAGGGTAGCCTATTTGACTAGAGCAGTGTTTCTCAACCCTGCTCCTGGACACCCCTCTGCCCTGCATGTTTTAGATCTCTCCCTGCCCTAACATACCTGATGGACCTCATGAAGGACTTGATAATGAGCTGATCATTTGAATCAGGTGTGACAGAGCAGGGAGAGATCTAAAACATGCAGGGCAGGGGGGCGCCCAGGAGCAGGGTTGAGAAACACAGGTCTAGAGGGTTAGGCCAACGAAGGATTGCTGGTTCTAATCCTTGAGCCAACAAAGGCAACGACTGTAATTTTGTTCTTGACCAAGACAGTTAACACTAACTGCTCCCAAGTCATTGCTGTAAATAAAAATAATTTAACAATACTTACCTGGTAAAAATAACTCAAATGAACAATAGCCTATATTCCAAATATAGTGATTAACCCAGAATGTATGTTAATGAAGTGTTGCAAAATTTTGCACACATTCAAAGGCCACACTTTGACCTCACTAGCAGGAACGGGATTCATTAGGGCCGTAACACAATTTAAGACATGTGAGTGTCATTAAGTACTGAGAAAAGGACATGGATTAAATGTTATGCACTTCATTTGGTCCCTCATCTCAATCACGAGTCACACAGAGACAGGCCCAGTTCCAGTTAAAAGAAAACCAAACAGCCAGGAAGGGGTTGTCAAATTTTGAGGGGCTTTTTACCCACCTTCAAGATTTCTATTCAAGTCAATTTGTAATGTCCATAACATACTCATGTTGCACAATACTGAGTACACAACAATACTTAGGCTACTTAAAGGATCAACACAACAGAACAATAAGAATGGAACAGTTGGTAAATCATAAATGTAAATAAAGCTCAATGGGAAAAAAATACATACTAAGCAGAGGTGAACATCTTTCTAGCTAGTATTCATAATCTAGAGGATGCTATATATGCTGATTTATTGGTGCATCCAGTCAACTGTTCAAACAAAAGGAAGGTGATAATGCCTTAATGGTTTAAAGGTATCGTGGAAGTCCTATTAAAACTGTAGGCTACATTTTTTGTCAATACATCTGGGCATATGAACAAAACATCCAAACCACCATTTGTAATATATAATGTGGAAGAGCTGCGTGTCCCCACGTGCTTTCTGAAATTCTACTTCCGTCAATGACAAACAGGCTTTTGCTCATGTATCAAGCACTGCAAACTGAAGTGACAACCTGTAATATCCACACAACTCGCAAACAACTTTACTGAAAAAATATCGATGTTACCTGCGGAGATGTGTGAGACTGGGCCTACCTTTACAGTAGGAAAGTAAAATGGAGTATTTGTTTGTCTGAGCGTTGCAGAGCAACTGGTTTGGTGGGTGGACAGACAGGAGACGATCTACTGTAGCCCAAGTCACATAGTTAGCTGTCATCCCGATCAAGAGACCTAACTAGTTATGCACATAATAATAGGCTATTGCTTTTTCTGTAAAATACATAAAATGCACGCTCATCGCAAAACCATGCATTGTTATCACAAAGGTTATATGTATATAAAGGAAAAGACTATCACTACACCAACGTAATCTATACTGGTACTAGCTAGTTAGGTATATGAGCTACATGGCTAACGTTAGCTATCCAGCGGCGTCAACACAGTGCGGCTTCCAGTAACGTTACCAGCTAGCTAACTTTGCTAGGCTAATAAAATCCACGCGGCTTCTGCTAGCTTCCTAGCTCACACAGTGTAGCTTAGCGACACCAATAAAATATGCTACATCGGCATAAAAGTTAAATATACGGTTTGTTTGAATTTTATGCAGGTATTAAAAAACATATGTTTAAATGACAAAACGAGACAACAAATATACAGACAACCATCACCGGCATGGGTGCACGTACGCCGCAAGTTTGCTTAAAACACGACACAGGCCATGGCTATCCGGGGACTCTCCCAGCGACCAAATCCCGAAGCCGACTACCACGGTCAGACCGCTGTTACACATCGACTGAGAACCGGGATATGTTTTTTCCTTCGCGGCATCTAGGCCGATCTTTGACTGACCTTGGTGTCTCCGTTACACAGAGCCATGAGTGACTGTAGCTGAATGAGCTCTCTACTCCTCGGTCTTTCAGATCTCCGTACGCAACAAGAGAGAACTAGTGGTGGTGTTTAGTCGCGTAGTTGGTGCCCCGACCGCTGACGAAAGTATGTGCCACTAGCGCTTCCTCTAGCTACAGTGATCACTGCCTGTATAACCGTACACTGTTCCGACCACTTCGCTCAATGCCTTTTGCTGTCCCCCTTCGGTGAGTACAGACTGCCTGTCTGCGTGGGAATTCGGGGCTTTTAGGGAGGAGTTCTTGGATAATTCAGCAAAGGTGTTGTTGCAATTTAAGTGGAACGATGTGCCTGATACGCGTCCTCATAGTGAAGCAATGTAGCCTATGTAATCACTTGATTCAGATTGCTGGATTTGATGTTATCACAGGGTACATAAACCATATGAACAAATCAGGGCCCCGGGAAAACAGCTTTCGAATATTTTAGTAAATATGTGATGTTGACCAAGGAGATTCACAGAAATAACACCTCTGTTTTTTTCAAAGGGTGAGGGGCCCAACTTGGCTCCATAGCATCTACCTTTGGTCCATGGGACAGAACAGCTATTGAGACCCCACTGTGAAAATAGCTGTTGTGGGGTAATTACATGTGGCGGACGAGGGAATCTGATCAAGCTTCTTTAATGCTTAATTGGTTTTAGACTAACAGTACTTGGTGCAGGTTGTCCTTTTCTTTCATCAATAGTTCATTTAAACAATAGGGGCACAATGGGTGTAGTATAGGGCCAATACACCATGGCTAAGAGCTGTGCTTAGGTATGACACATTTCTGAGTCGTAATATATTACCCCCCCTCTCATGGGCCCATGTCTTTCACAGTAAGATCTAAATAACTGTTCTGTCCCATGGACCACAGGTAGATGCTATGAAAGATTTCACACCCTTTTTATTTAATTTAAAAAAAAAAAAACAGAGGTGCTATTTCTATGAAATTTCCAGGTACACCTCAAATAGACCAGTCACTTAACCATGCGTCGTGCCTAAGAACAGCTCTTGTTGTGCTTATACCACACCCACTCATGCCTTCCTTATTGCTTAAGTATAATATGGGTTTGGCATTACATAACCTTTTACTCTTCTAATTGCAATTGGGAAGAGATTCATTGTGGTATATTGCCAATATACCATGACTAAATGCCGTACCCAGGCACTTCGCAAATGCCTTGAGCCTACCACACTGCTTAATTTCCTAAGTCTACAGTTAGGTCCGGAAATAATTGGACACTGAGACAAGTTTTGTCATTTTGGCTGTTTATGAAAATTCAAGTTACAGTTAAATAATGAACATGGGCTTAAAATGCGGTCTCTCACCTTTAATATGAGGGTATTCACATCCAAATTGGAGGAAGGGTTTAGGAATTACAACTCTTTATTATGTAGCCCCCTCCTTTTCAAGGGACCAAAATAATTGGACAATTGACTCCAAAGCTGTTTCATAGACAGGTGTGGCCATTCCTTCATTATTTCTTCATCAATTAAGCAGGTAAAAGGTCTGGAGTTGATTCCAGGTATGGCATTCGCATTTGGAAGCTATTGCTGTGAACCCACAACATGCGGTCAAAGGAGCTCTCAATGCAAATGAAACAGGCCATCCTTAGGCTGCAAAAAACCCTGAAAATCCATCAGAGAGATAGCAGGAACATTAGGACTGGCCAAATCAAGTTTGGTACATTCTGAGAAAAAAAGAACGCAATGGTGAGCTCTGCAACACAAAAAGGTCTGGACATCCACGGAAGACAACTATGGTGGATGATCGTAGGATCCTTTCAGTGGTAAAGAAAAACCCCTTCACAACATCCAAGTGAAGAACACTCTCCAGGAGGTAGGCATATCATTATCTAAGTCTACCATAAAGAGAAGACATCACGAGAGCAAACAGGGCATTCACCACAAGGTGTAAACCATTCATGAGCCTCAAGATTAGAGGCCAGATTAGACTTTGCCAAAAAACATCTAAAAAGACAGCCTAATTCCAGAACAGCATTCTTTGGACAGATGAAACTAAGATCAACCTGTACCAAAATGATGGGAAGAAAAAAGTATGGTGAAGGCTTGTAATGGCTCATGATCCCAAGCATACCACATCATCTGTAAAACATGGTGGAGGCAGTGTGATGGCATTGGCATGCAAGGCTTCCAATGGCACTGGGTCATGTGTTTATTGATGATGCGACAGAAGACAGATGCAGCCGGATTAATTCTGAAGTGTATAGGGATATAATATCTGCTCAGATTTAGCTAAATTCAGCCAAGTTGATTAGACAGCGCTTCACTTCACAGATGGACAATGACCCAAAATATACTGCAAAAGCAACCCAGGAGTTTTTTAAGGCAAAGAAGTGGAATATTCTGTGATGGCCAAGTCAATCACCTGATTTCAATGCATTTCACTCGCTGAAGACAAAACTTAAGGCAGAAAGACCCACGAACAAACAACAACTGAAGACAGGTGCAGTAAAGGCCTGGCAAAGCATCGCAAAGGGGAAACCCAGCGTTTGGTGATGTCCATGCGTTCCAGACTTCAAGCAGTCATTGCCTGCAAAAGATTCTCGACAAAGTATTAAAATTGAACATTTTATTTATGATTGTATTTATTTATCTAATTACATTTGAGCCACTGAAATAAATGGACTGTCTATGAAAATGGTTGCAATTCCTAAATGTTTCATGTGATATTTTTGTTCAACCCCTTGAATTAAAGCTTAAAGTCTGCACTTCAGTTGCATCTCGGTTGTTTCATTTCAAATCCATTGTGGTGGCGTACAGAAACAAAATTATGAAAATTGTGTCAGTGTCCAAATATTTCCGTATCTAACTGTATATCTGTTCCATAAATCAGCTAATGGGAATCCTAATAACCTAAACTTCTAACAGCTTGTAGAAAGGCATCCCTCCATGGGTCAAATGCAACATGAACTATATGAGGAAATCCAACCCCTGGAATGTTCTGATCAATAGTTCAATTTCAAAAAGAAGAACAGAGTGCTTGCAGAGTGGTCAAAAGGTGTCAGTTGGCCCAACACACCACCGGGATATGCTGTTTTCGCACACGGTCTCTCTTCAGTCACACTCAGTGTAAACTCACACTCTCACATTCCGTCCAAGTGTTTTCATACAAATTTGGTCATATGTATAGGTTATCTTCACTTCAACACAACTGGCTGTTAATGGCAATTTCAGTTAACGAATGACACAGAAACGTTATACTTTGTCATTTATTCATTTCATAGTCCAGAAAAAGTACACCCCTAGCAGTAACTGGTGTCTCCTGGCTGAAACAACTTCATGTAGTTGTAGTGCTTGTACTTGTCTATCAGTCTCTTGCAAGAAGACTAATTGCCCATTCTTCTTTACAGTACTGATTCAACTGTGTCCTGTTTGAGACCATTTCAATTGGATTGAGATCTGTGCTTTAACTTGGCCATTCTATAACTCTGTTTCTTCTTTTTGAGTCATTCTATTGTAGCTTTGCTTGTGTGTTTTCAGTCCATGTCTTGTTGCAAGATCCATGTTTGGTTCAGCTTCAGCTGTTTGACAGATGGCCTTATGGTCTCCTCAGGAATTGTCGGGTACAATGAAGAATTCATGGTTGACTCAATGATGGGAACTTGGCCAGGACCTGTGGCAGCAAAGCAGCCTGAAACCATAATGCCACGGCCTCCATGCTTTACAGTTAGTATGAGGTACATCTGTTCAAAGGCAGTGTTTAGTTTTTCAACAATCATGGGGTCTGACATGGCAGCCAATCAATTCCACCTCTGACCCATCTGTCTAGAGCACATCCTTCCTGTGGTTTTGGTGTTTAGACAGGTATTGTCTGGCAAACATCAGTTGTGTCTTTGTCTTTTTTTGAGAGCAGAAGCATCTTCTTTCCTGACCTCCCATGTAGGCCAAGTGTGTGCTATCTCTTTTTGACAGTTAACTCATGTACTTTGACATTGATTGTGGCAAGAGAGGCCTGTAGATCTCTTGATGTCACCCTGGGGTTCTTAGACTTCTATGTGCATTCAGTCAGCTCTTGAACATAATTTGGTTGCATGACCTGTCCTATGTAGATTGCCACTAGTCTTTCCATTTGTAGATGATATGTCAAAATTAATTATTTCAAATTGCTTGGAAATGGCTTGATGTACCTTCTAAGACTCATGGGCATCAATAAGTGCCTCAGATAGGTCAACACAAAACATTAATATAGTTAAGACCAAACCAGACCAATCTTTATGGATGGCTACACCCTCCCAACTCACTTACTGTCTAATGATTTTCTAGTTGTTTGCATCTGTTTTGGTGCACCTGATTCAAATTGTTCCACTTTATGTGATGGTGAAGAAAAGGATGTACTAATGTTTTTAGAATTAGAATATTACATGAAATTGTGTTTATGCTAATTACACAAATTGTATTAAAGTAAAAAAGCATGATTTTTTTTTCAAATTGGCATGCCTTAACAAATGTGGTTGGAATTTATCTCAAATATCCAAATATCTAAGGGCTGTACTCGCATTTTCACATGATTTTATATTGTAAAAACATCGGATACTTTCTATTTAGATCCATCCTCTTTTCTAGATGTTTTAAGTATTGATAATTAAATAATTATAAATTATTAACATTAATTATTTTGGACACTCACTAAATGAACTCGTCAAAAGTAATTGTTATTTGTAAATTGTACGTTTCTTTTAATTATTTTTCTGATTTTGAAAGTGCTGTACACAGGGCTCAGCTGTAAAAGAGACTTGGTCTCAGTCTGACTGTCTCTGTATAAATAAAGGTAAAAATATATATATATTTTTTTAAATGAAAACCCAGGCGCTGCATAGGACAATTATTAATGGGAGACTTCTGAATTCAGGAAAGGGATGATTAGAGATGTGTTGCTGTGTCAGGATATACATGTGTGACTTCAGTTGAAGGGTTAAAGCTGCACTAGGCATGATTTTTTTCAGTAAAAAACCAAAGGTTTTGTCCCCTATAAACATGTTGTGTAAGCTAATGAGGCCCTTTAAGAGTTGTATAGCAACAGACAGTTTTGTGCCAGTGTTATGTCAGTTTATAATTTTTGGAGCGTGCCGCTACTTTCCAGCCAATTCTGTTCCAGCAATCCTGTTCCAGCTAATCGCCTTCTGCGAGGCGTGCCTTTTGTGAACACGCATTTTACCTCTGAGTTAGCTTTTTTTGGAAGAGGTGTTTCTATTTTTCATATAATTATTTGGAACTTCGTTCTCTATCGGACATTGGTGCAAAACCGCTTTCTGACTGGTGAGTAATTGCAAAATGCTGTAATTGTTTTTTTTTTACTGAAAAAATCCTATGTAGTGCAGCTTTAAGGCAGAGTTCAGGAATCTTACAAAAGAGGTTGCCACGAGACTGGAATAAAATTATTCAACCTTTGTGCTCCACGGCTAGGTTTTTCAAACTTTCAGTTTTTACTGTAGGTTTTATCATGGAAGGATGAATATTCCATTATCACAATGTTTTCTGTTTGACAATATCTCTCGTATTCATCAAATATTTAGAGAAGCATAACATAGGGGAAATTATTTATTCTAAATGGCAAACTGTCAGAAGATTACTGCAGAAATGTGTAGCCCTAGATCAGGGGAAGACATGGAAAGAACTCGAGAATGCCATCTGCTGGAGAAGAGTTAAGCAAAAACTGGTTATATGTTAGAACCATGTAATACCAAACAAATTCTCATGTTAGTGGGCAGTGAAAAAAAATGCAGGTCTAACTATGCCCCATTCACCCTCATCCCTGTAACTTTCAGAAACAATATGTCTTTGTATTACACAAGCAATCCGTCTCAAAGGATTAACCCTACCTCGGCTCAACTTGTCACATGTGATTTAAACTAGTTTCACGTGGCTGTCATAGCTGTGCTATAGGGTAGCATGCAGTCATTGATTTTGTTAGACACAGAATAGAGACTTGACCTGATGGATGCATTATATTGCATTTGCTTATGTTACTATTACAGGGGCCCCCTCTCAATACACATCTTGTCATGGGGTGGGTGTGTTGGTAGTGGAATGGGTTAATGTGAAAGTATGATTTACCCCCCAAATATCTGAGCCCCCCATCTGTACACTTTGACAGCGTCCTTCTAAGCGTTTAACTATGTAAACAATCAATTTACTGACATATATTTGTAAAATGTAACATTTCCTGACTTATTTAAACTGGGCCCTGTATGAAATGAAACTGTTTCCTGCATTCAGTAGAGCGTGTAAGTTAATTCTGAGGCATACCGTGTTTAATTAACCATAGAATATAAGCTTCCTCAAAGGGGAAAGATCAGCACCAGGTTGAGAAAGGCTTTTTTGGAGCAACCCAGATAATTTCTCAATGTCTCTTATTTGATTTCTCAACAAATAAGAAAGAAATGCAGTGTGAGACAAACAGCAGGACTGAACCCGTCTGGTGGTACAATAATTAGTGGTCTTTGGACGTCATGTTTCTCTGTAGTTACTAGTAATGGTCACTAGGGGTAGTAAGTCCATTTTGAAAGGTGCTGGTCTCCCCTGTCTAGACTGCCGGGGTTGTCAAACCTCTTCAGGGGACCCTTAGCCATCTTATAATTTTGTTGTAGCCTTGAACTACTTCCCCTGATTCAAGCAGTTAAGGGCTTGATAATTAATTAACAAGTTAATTCAGGAGTGCTAGTTCTAGAATACACTGAATATATGGGATGGCTCGGGGTTCCCAGGAAAGGTTTGAGAACCACTAGTCTATGGAAGTATATAGTTCTATCAAATAAGTTTATATATATATAGTTCTATCAAATAAGTTAATATATATATATATATATATATATATACACACCTTATATATACCTTATATATAAAAAAAAGTATGTAAAGGGTGTTTTATATGTCGAAGATACTACAGTAAAGGCAGGTGCCTGGACCACTGTATTTAGTGGTATGTGTATGGCCAACGTACTACAGGATACAGTCTGTAACAGTGGTTCGTTGGTCATACACCACAAACCCCAGAGATGACTTACTTTAATAAACCGGTTGCAAAATTAGAGTAATTAGAATAGTAGGAGCATTTTCTGGGTCATAGCAATGGTACAGTATTTGATCTCATACACCACTGTTTTCAACCAATGAGAGTTTCAGACTACTCGGTTTATGATGTCAAATTATTACCATCCTTATTGATGGAACATGATGTGATGACATTCCAGGTGTGACAGTGGATAGGAGTTCTAGGTCTCACTATCGCTTTAGGTTTCTATAAATAAAGCCTCAGCGGTTGTTTATTAGACTCGTATTACACCGAGTAATAGGCATAACAGTGCGTGCTTGCGTGTGTCCGCGCGCGCAAGTCCACATTATTTTGCCGTGGATACTAATGCTTGGCGGCTACCTGCAATAACAAGTGCTCAAATTTCACCGTGAAAGCAAATTGCAGTACATTTTAAAATAATCTCAGAATATACTTGTAGCAATATAATGTGTAACAAAATGTAAGACATTATGAACACCACTGCGAAGTTAAAATATTACCCACAGTTAAAATAAGGCACATGGGACAGTGGTGGGTTTGACTGGTAAGTTCTGATTAGTGTAAATCGTTATTTTAAAAAGCAAACATCATTCGTAACCTATCATCAAGTATGACGGATGTTTTCCTAAGACTATGTGGAAGTGCCATTAATGTGAAAGACGTTATGTTATTAAAAACGATGGAAACAACGCAGTAGTGTACTTTAAAGTATTTACTGTATTGTTAAGTACTGTACTGTGTTTTAATGAGCACTGCTCTATTCTGTTAAAGCTGTACTATTGAACAGTATAACTTGTGAGAAGATATGATATTAAAACCCCATCAACACCGCGCTGTACTCAGCATGCAGACCTAAAGAGGAACCGATATTCATAGCATTTTGACACGTCAGCTGAAGCGTTCGAGCACGTTTCGACGTTACACTTAACTCATTCTCCAATAATATTCAAGCTAGCTAGCTACCCATGTTACCGAGTGAAGGCAAAATAGGTAGCTATTTACGTTTTAAATGCAATTCATGCATGGTTTTAAAGAAACATTTGCTTTCTAATCAAGTTCTGTACATTCAGTTAGTTGAATGTTGATCGACATCATTAGTAATTCGTTACCGGTATTTGGCTTGTCATGTGGCGTCGCATGACATTAGGACAAGGTACTGTAATAACGTTATGATAGCTAGCTAACTAGCTGAAATGCTTATCTTTCATCTCATGTTTAATATTTGATTTCCAGTTACTCTAACTAATGTTCATTTCATTTGTCGCCTTAATGTTTACCGATGTTTTTTCTGATTTCCTATTCCTGTGACGTCCGTCATATTGACAATTTTTGCTTTGCTGTCATTCAGTATTGCGGCACAGGTATTCTGTCTAAGTAGTCTGTACTGTATGAATTAAACAGGATTTCCTGCAGTGTAGGTTGTAGTTGTCATGTGACTGCGTTGTTTTAAATGCATGAAATTGCTGTCACTTAATGGATTAACTTAATAGGTGTTTCACAATAAAGCTGAACACTTAACATCACGATGATTGTTCAAGATATATGCTTGTTTACTTTTCAAAAGTAGAATAGTCCGCATGTCATCAATGAATACAGTTAAAGGAACAGTATCACAGGCTAGTTACACATCTAATATCCCCTAAAGGTCAGGTGCAGAACATAGCAGATATTTACCTAACTTAACCTACTAACCACTGCTTGCTTCTTTACTTAATAGGTTTTCAGAGGGCACAGTTTGTTTGATGCCCAACGCTCCACAATGGAGCTCTCAGACTCAGTCACACACAAAAACGGGCGGCAGAGGAAGGTTATTGCCCCCCAGGAAAACATGAGGGACGCAGACAGTGTTCGCAATACCACTCTGGAGGTGGAGGAGGGGGAGGCGCTAATCCAGGGATCGGACAACGAGGACAATGGACACCCCAAGGTCGTGCATGGGATAAAGGGGGAGCTGGGGAACGTGGCCCTGCTTCTCTTCCTGTATGTCCTCCAGGGCATCCCTCTCGGCCTGGCGGGAAGCATCCCTCTCATCCTCCAGAGCAAGAATGTCAGCTACACGGACCAGGCCTTCTTTAGCTTCGTCTTTTGGCCCTTCAGTCTCAAACTGCTGTGGGCCCCGCTGGTGGATGCGCTCTACCTGACCCGGTTCGGACGCAGGTAAACCATTGGCTTATTGGAATTACATGGTTATGCTTTGCAACCGGAATGGCCAAAGCTTTTTTTTTTTTTTGTCTCCTCCCCTCCCTTTCAGGAAGTCGTGGCTTGTGCCGACCCAATACCTTTTGGGTATTTTCATGCTGTACCTCTCAGTGACCGTGGATATACTGCTGAAAAGTGAAGGAGGGAGGGGCCCGGACGTGGTCACGCTGACAGCGGTGTTCTTCATGTTGTCTTTTCTGGCTGCCACACAGGTAGACAGGCAGCCACTACCTCCCTCACTTCCTTAACTCATCCACTATTTTCTTCACTCACTCCTTCTACTCTCTCCCTCACTCGCTCTACATACTTCGGTTATTTGCTCAGGATATTGCGGTGGATGGCTGGGCGCTGACCATGCTTTCTCGGGAGAACGTGGGCTATGCATCCACCTGTAACTCTGTAGGGCAGACGGCTGGCTACTTCCTTGGCAACGTGCTGTTCCTTGCCCTGGAGTCAGCTGATTTCTGCAACAAGTACATCCGAGCAGAGCCTAAAGCGACCGGGCTAGTTACACTGTCAGGTAAAGAATTATGGGAAGGAGGAGGGGAAAGTGGGAGGGAGGATAGGCAGATGTCAATGTCATCTATGAAGTGGAGAGTTAACCCAGATATCAGGTTTAAACTTACTATGGTCAGCTGCCATCATGCTTAGATACAGACATGCAAAGCTTTTAGAGTCCTTCTTGGCTTTAGGGGAAAGGCAGTTGGTCAGGTTTTGCATTCGTTCTCTATCTCAGAGTAAAGAATTGGTACTACAGGTCATGGTTTCAGGTCTTTAGGACAATGCATTTTTTGTTTCCCTTCACCTTTTTTTAACCATGTTTACGTGACCAAATTTCTTTCATGTTCACTTTTTCCTGTAGGTCAGAACCTCTGTAAGGAGTACCAGTTTATGCATTTTTCTTCACTTTTAGAAACATTATTTTTTGAGGCCAAGCTACATTTCAATTTTAAGGTAGTCTTCTGATCAGAGAGCTTATATATTCGCAATGTGATTATCTCTGTTCTATATGAAAGCATGGTTACCAGAAGAGAAAAAAAACTCATGCTGGAGTGAAATATTGGACACCAATGTCTCATTGTTGCTTTAGATCATAAAGTTAATACGTCAGTGCGATCTTATGTGTCATGTTTAACTGTAAAAAATATAATGGCAGACAGGCCATGTACTGTTGTACACAGAATGCTAATCAAAGCTCATAAGACAAACTGGGTATATAAAACACTTCTATAGCCAGACATTGTTAGCTAGTTATTTAGCTTAGATAATGACATTTTGTTGAGGTTGTTTTTTGGATGTTCGACTTGCTGGCTAGCTAGGGTTTAGAATGAATAGCTAGCCAGTAGTTATGAAGTTAATTATAAGCTTGTTCTGTCTGCACTCATAGCCATTCCATGGCTGGCAGTAGTAGTAGGAGTTGCAGCAGTATGGATGTGTGTGTATGCACTATTGGTCACATGTTTTAGAATACCACAATTTCTGTTTTTTTATTGAAATTTAAGGACTCCAAGTCCAATGAATAACCTGAAGTGGTACAAAGGAAAGCTGTAAACTGCCAGAGGTTAAAAAAAAAAGTTTAGGTCACACAAATTGAAAAAATAATGTTAGCAAAAGGCTCTTTTTAGGTAACAAGTAATGGGTTGACAACATATAGCTGTTCTGCAGCAATGGAAGTAAATTAAGCCTTGAAATAATTCCTACAAGTGTCATTTTGTTTATTATAACTTTTGTTGAATATTTACAAACAGAGCACAGTAGGTACAGTTTCCTACACCATCAAAAGGCGCTTGGAAACTGGAGGAAACTCTGACAGGAACAGGTCTGGCAAACTCAAAGCCACAATAGAATCAGAAGACAAGTTTCTGAGAGTCAAGAGCTTGCTTGATCGGTGGCTCACAGGACAACAGCTTCAAGCACAGCTTAACACTGGTCGAAGTAAGCAAGTCTCAATTTCAACTGTGAAGAGAAGACTTTGAGCTGCAGGTTTGACAGATTGTGTGGCAGTAAGAAAGCCATTGCTAAGATGGCAAAATAAGAAAAGGAGGCTTGCCTACTCCATGAAGCACTCCCAGTGGACTACTGAAGACTGGAAGGTCTTAGGGACCAATTCATCAAAATTGAAATATTCGGTTCATCACGCATGTTTTTGTATGACAATTGAGTAGGTGAAAATATGGTTCCTCAGTGTGGGACACCAACTATTAAAAATGGAGGAGGAGGTGTGATGGTCTGAGGCTCTTTTGCTGGATCCAGATTCGGCGAGTGGCACCCTGAACCAAAACGGTTACCACAGCGTTTTGCAACGCTATGCAATACCCTCTGTTGTATGCCTAGTTGGTCAGGGGTTCATTCTATAGGAAGATAATGACCAAAACTACCCTAGAAGAAAAGAACAAAATGGTATTGAAATCATGGAATGGCTAGCACAGTCTCCAGACTTAAACCCCAATGAGCTGGTTTTAGATTGAACTGGGCAGAAGTGTGAAAGCAAAGCAACCTACAAGTGCAACACATTTGTGGGAACTTCTGCAACAGAGTTGGAAAGAAGTTTGCGAACAATATTTGATTTTCATTGTAGAAAGAATTCCACAAGTGTGTTCGGCTGTTAAGTCGGCAAAAGGTGGCTACTTAAGAGTATAAAATGTAGATTACATTTTGTTAAACAAAACGATTCCATGATTTATTTTTTGTCTCCAATTGTTTATTTGTGCTATACAGTAGTTTAGTACATTAAACTGTCTGAATTTCAATTAAAAAAAATGAAAAATGGAGATGTTCTAAGACTAACCAGTAGTGCATATGGTGAGAATTAGTTTAGTATGGAATATTACATCTTAAATGGTAGTTCTTGTTAATTGTCATTGCATTGCCTTTCTAAAATTCATGTTATATTGACGCTGTCTGTGATTGGCTCCGTGCTGTGCAGAATTCCTGTTCTTCTGGGGCGTGGTGTTCCTGGTGTCAACCACGCTGGTGGCTGTCATGAAAAAGGAGAACGCCCGGGGGCAACACGGCAAGAGGAAGGTCCGGGAGGAGACGCAGAGTGTCATGGAGACGTACAAACTGCTCGTGTCCATTATCAAGATGCCTGCCGTCTTCACCTTCTGTAGCATGTTGCTCACCGCTAAGGTACCACATAGCCATATGTAACCCATTTGGGACGCGTTCACCCCTCGTAGCCTCTTGCTAATTTTCGAGGCACCAAAATCTTAACCGACCTACGCAGTTACCTAACTCATCTGCTGTGTTCATCCGACTTGCTGTAATGGATTCATGGATCACGCGTGCGTCTCTCTCCAGATAGGGTTCTCAGCAGCTGACGCGGTGACCGGCCTAAAGCTGGTTGAGGCAGGTGTTCCGAAAGAGCAGCTGGCATTGCTGGCAGTTCCCATGGTGCCTCTGCAGATACTACTGCCACTAATCATCAGTAAATACACCGCTGGGCCACGCCCTCTGGATGTCTTCTACAAGGCCTTTCCCTTCAGGTAAAACGCACAACAGAGCTGAACTGATGGCGAACCCGAAAACGGTTGACACAGATCACATAGGGTTTTTCAGATATCAATCATTGTAATTAGTAGCCTTTAATTAGAAATTGAGTGTGGGTTATTGTTAAATGGACACTTGATGGCTTAAACTAGTAGTGGAAGTTTCAAATACAATACAAATAAAACGGGGATGCACATTAATGTTGAGACAGTTAACTGCAATATGGATCTTTTTTCCAATATTGCATAGCTCTTCACGCACATTTTCAGAATGTTTATTCTTTTGGGGACACACAATCCTATTTTATCTAACATTAACCCAAAAATCACTATTTTAACTTATAAACTAACCCCCTCCTTGTGGGGCTGGTGAAAGCTATCCACAAAATCACATTTTTTGTTTGACAATTGTTGGGGGGTTTAAGAGTCCACCAGGTTAATATAGCGTGTACAAACACACTGTTTACAACCAAATGTGTGTTTTCCTGTGTAGGTTGTTGATAGGTTTGGGGTATGCTCTGTTGGTGTGGTGGACTCCCAGTTTAAAGGAAGAAGGGGGATTCCCTGTCTACTACTATGGCATAGTACTGTTTAGTTACGCACTGCATCAGGTAATAAGGCTTACTGTCCATCCATCCCTTTCTCACTTCTGTTTTATCTGCCATTTTCCCTACATCTCCCCCTCTATTCCTGCTCCCCCGGCATATTACAATGAAATGTTTAAATCAGCTTGGGCCACCGGTCTCAAACATCCTACCCACAGGTGGCGCTGTACAGCATGTACGTAGCCCTGATGGCGTTCAATGCCAAAGTGAGCGACCCGGTGATCGGCGGGACCTACATGACCCTGTTGAACACAGTCACCAACCTGGGGGGTAACTGGCCCTCCACCCTGGCCCTGTGGCTGGTCGACCCGCTTACCTCTACGGAGTGCCAGGGAGCTGCCGGGCAGAGCTGCAAGTCGCCGGTGGAGGCGGGGGTGAGTGGGATTTGAGCGTGCTTCTAAACAGAAGAGATAATTGGACGTTTTCCCATTTGAATGTTGTGTAAAATTACTCTTAAAGGGGATTCTGTGGAAACACTTCACTTAAACATTTCTCTCTCTCTCTCTCTTTCTCTCTCACAGCTGTGTGTTAAGGAGGGCGGCACGTGCGTGACGACATTGGATGGCTATTATGTGGAGTCGGTTGTGTGTGTGGTGATAGGACTGGGGTGGTGGTTGTGGCTAGGTAAGAGAATGAAAAGGTTGCAAGACCAGAGCCCAGCCGCATGGAAGTGCAGGATCGCCCAATGACGACCCTCAGCCCGGTTACTGACTGGCAGGACTGTCCAATGACAATGCACCACCCCCCAACTACCAACCAGCACAATCCCCATCCTCACTTCAGCAAAAAGCTTCTCGACAGGCTGCTACAGTCTGATGGAAAAAGCTCCTGTCAGCTCACCCTCTGAGTTTGAAAACTTGGTGGAAATTGTTTGTTCTTCTCACTCACTTTTCTGTTACTGTTGGTTTGTCTTACTCCGACTCTCTTTCTTGTATCTGTCCCTCTCTTTGTCCTCTTCCGTTCTGCCTTTCTTGGGTGGATATATCATTTGGTAGCCTTTCTCTCTTTGAATTACTGTTATTGTGCACAGGCCAGCACAAGACTGTGGAACACACGGTCACTACCCACTCTCTCAAAGAGCAGAGGGTTAAATATCACATTATCACCATGGCTTCTCTCTCTGCTGCTCCAACAATGTCCTGTCAGAAAACAAAAGGAGGAACTTTTCGTCTTGCTAGGAATATTTACAGTAGACATTCACTCAACAAAATAGCTGCTTTGCCTTCTCAGTCTGCATTCCCCGCTAGTTGAACAATTCAACTTTTACTTAGTTTATTTGTGCCTTGCTCTGTTCTTGAAAGACTCTGACAGTCGTCTGACATCTCAAATAGCATCGGTCATATCCTATGAACTTTAAGCTTTAAGCCAAGGCCTGGTTGATAATTTGTTCAAATTTGGGTCGATGACACAGGTTCTGTTTTTACACAGGCAGCGCAAGCTCTGAAAGAGATCTGATCAATAACACGATCAGGAAAAGAATTGGTCTGCCTGCGTGAACATAGCCATATTGGTTTACTGTCAAGAGAAATCATATCTCTTGACAGTAAACCGAACCCCCTTTGAAATTCTTAAACGTGACGGACTTGTTTCACAGACACAGATTAAGCCTAGTCCTGGACAACAACAACAAAAATCAAGCTTAATGGAGCATCTCCATTGAAATATAATTGTAAGGCCAGGACGAGGCTTAATCTGTGTCTAAGAAGTCAGCTCTGACAGTACAGATTAAAGATTGTATGTAACATGATTTCTCTTAAAACAACAGTATTTTCTCTAAATCAGCAAGGGGGATTGGGGTGGTGGGAAAAATATTGACAGCAAATGAGCAAGACCCAGATATGGGACTGTAATGGTTCTTTGGATTATGTGTTTAGAAAAGCTTATGTTTTGTGTCTGTTTGTTGATTTTCTTTATTTTAATTCGTTTTGGAGTTCTGTACTGTCTCATCAGGCTGCACTTAATCATTTGCATTGATCCATGGCTGGTAAACTGACAGTTCAGACTCCAATTTCTTTCTTCATTTCAGCCCCTAAGTACAGGTCAAAACCAGATGTGACATGGCTCATTAATGGTAAAAGTCAGGGTATTGGGTATAATAAGCTGGTCCTAAACCAGGTAGTTCTTTGGGGAAGATGATATACGCACTGAGTTTCCACACCAAGGCAAAGCCGTCTTACTGTAACAGACTTTTGTTAGCCTTTAGCATATTTTTACTTTCGGTTAATTTTTACAACTTGTTGTAGTGATGCTGCTGTTTGTACTGGACAGGGCCTTTTATGCTTATGCGCCAGTACTTTTACAGTAGTTGTTGTACCTATTCAAGTCTACCAGCATTCACTTGCATATGAATATGTTTATTTATTAATGATTTGAGTTACCAAATATTTCACTGAAATGAATGTTATTTTTGTGGTAATTAAGATTTTTTATCTCAGTTTGATTAATTTCAGTGTGTACTTTCCCAAGTTAAGATTGGGGCCTAGCTGCTCAGTTTCCCGTTAAACCAATTTGTGATAGGCAGCTGCTGTAAACTAAAATTCCCAACACACTCACTCACTCTTGAAAACCTGGTATTGAAGACCTGTTTAGGGGTTTAAGTTGTCCTTGCACCTTTTTAGGGAAGTGTTAATGTGACTCCTTTTAAAATGTAAAAGCTCAGACATTAGTGGCTGTACCGTATGAAACTTACTTTTGTACCAACATTCCCAAGATGTAATATTGAAGAGATTAACTAAATATATGTAATACAATGAATAGGCACACTAAATGGTTTCAAATGGTTTCTGTGTGGTTATATAGGCTGCGTGTGTGTCAACTGTACGCCTGTGATTGTGAAAACGCGAGACCAGATGTACTTCTAGTTTTTGGTCCAGACTATTTACACTATGTGGGCGGAGCGATTATCGTAGTCTTTAGAAATGTCAACAAGCCCGAGTGAAGACGTGAGTCAGACAGACGAAAAAGGACAAAAACCGACAAACATAGTTTCTTCCATATCGCAGTTCGCTGACGATAACTTAACCATTATCCGGGTAAGATAATGATGTGATACTAACCGCACATTCAACCATTCAAGGTATTTTTAAGGCGAGTAGTAGATGGCAGTGTGTTCATTCCGCAAAACAATTCAATCCGTTTAGTTTTCCAAGTAAAACAATGTTTCTTTAGAAAATGCCGGTGGGTGTCTTCCCTTTTCGTTTTGCAAACCGCGTTTTGTTAGGCGAAATGAATACACCTCCGCTTTAGCTGTCAGACTGAAGGGATCTAAAAACAAATTCCAAATGTTGAAAGTAGCTAACAGTGTGTTCCCCCTAGAACATCAGTACTGGACTTGCAATTGCCGGAGTGGTAATAATATCAAGGAGCATTAAACTGGTAAGTTGCCTGACTAATTTAGCCATTTAAAAAGAACCTCCAGGAGATGGTAGCATCTAGCAAGTCAGATTTCCTCAATCACGTACAACTGAGTGTTATTGGAAACAACACATGCTTAAACGCATCGACTTGCATGCGGTTGTAGCCATGGTGTACACACTAGACTCCATTTGCAAAATGCTTCCTTATGCTCAATGAATGTTCTGGTCAACCGTCCCAGTCCTGTTGCCATGGCCATTTGCCTTTATGGCAAACTAAGCTGATTGCTATTTATTGATTCATGTATTTTTTGTGCTTATTTCTTGAATAACTTTTTATTTATGAGTTGCTAATCAAGTACTGATCAGCTGTATCGAATCATTTTTTTTCTTTCAACTGTAAAAATTTTACTTTTTTGCAATCAGCTCAGTAGAGCTAGCTGATTGTTTTCTTTTGAATATTTGTATTGAAACTCTGGACTGAAGTTTCACCTATTATCTGGAGATTTATAAAGGACATCTGCAACTTGGAATCCTTCAGAAAAAGGCCAAACATCGAGGAAGAGGTGGTAGGAAAATAATTCCAGAAACAACACTATCCACAAAGTTCTGTACATTGTCTTCTTTTTCAACTCTACCAGCTTTACGCAATGTAGAATCTGACTGTCTTGAACAAGTTAAACATTTCCATCTCTAAATGTTCTGTCTATAAATCAGGCCCCTTTAAGACTTGCACTGTTTAACAGGCAGTCCCTAACAAACAAAACAATTTTTTGCTTGGCAGAAACATGGCACAGAAATGGTGATTCCTCCGTACAAAATGAAACATATCTGCCTGGCAATGACTGTCTGGAAAAGGCCCGTGTCCATGGCAGGGGTGGTGATCTGGCTGTTTTCTACAAAGATTGTTTTGTCCTGAAAATGTTGCCTGTCCCGCCTGGCTTATCATTTAAGTGCATGGCTTTTAAATTGAAGCCTTTCAGTTATACTTATCCATCTCCCTCCTAAATCAAATTCTGTCTCATTAGTAACTGAGTTCTCTGAGCTAATCACATTTTTGTGTCCTGCTCTATCCAATTTTGTTGTCCTTGGTGATTTCAACATTCACGTTGATTCAACAAAACGTTCCTTTGCCACTGACTTCCTGAACCTCCTGGACTGTCTTAACCTACAACAGCATGTCAACGCCCCCACACACAATCGTGGACATACACTTAACCTCATCATCACTGGAGAAGTCCTGTCATCAGACATGAATTTACATGAGTAAGGTGTCTCTGACCATAGGGTTGTGACATTGTCTGTAATCTCTCCTGCACTTCAACTCTGCCCTAAGCGGACTGTTGAATTCAGAAACATCAAGTACCTTGACACGTCTGTCTTCCAGGAGTCAGTACATCCTGCCCTACTATCTGACTGTCACAAGTCCACCGCTGATGAGATGGTTGACCTGTATAACAGCACACTGAGTAACACCTTAAACATTCTTGCCCCTGTAAAATCCTGTCAAGTATCATTCCAACAGTCTTCCCCATGATTCACAGAGGAGCTGCGCAACATGAAGACACATGGCTGCAAGATAGAAAGTCGATGGAGAAACACCAGCTTAACTGTCCACCTACTGGCCGATAAAGGAAACCAGAATTTTTATTTTAAAGCTTTAAATGCATCTCACTCTAGTTTCTGCTCTTCTTTAATTGAGAATGGCAAAGATAATCCCAGGACATTATTTAACACCATCAGTCGCCTCCCAATACAACCACCAAACAGTGCAATACATTTGCTGAATTCTTTAAGAATAAAATCAACAACATTAGAGAGAACATTCTATCCTGTAACCCTAATCCCCCTCAGGCTCCTTCCCATCATGCTTCACATCTGCTTCTCTTCTATGTGACTTTGTTCTGGTGACACCTGCAACTGTTCTCTATATCATATTAAAAATGAAAAATTCCAGTGGCCCTCTTGACCTTATTCCAACATCACTATTTAAAAACTGTTCAGCCACTTTCATTGATTTTGTTATTTGTTTTTTCAACAAGTCCCTGCAAACTGGGCAGGTACTGACACTTTTCAAGATGGCAGCCATCTCCCCCTTGCTCAAGAAACCATCCCTTGACCCAGACATTCTTTTTCCAAACTCCCAATCTTATCTAAAGTCCTAGAGAAGATTGTGGCAACTCATTCACTCACCTCAGTGCTAACCAGTTTTATGAGGTTTTCCAGTCTGGTTTCGTCCCAATGCGTAGTACTGAGACAGCATTGGTGAAGGTTGTTAATGATCTCATGGCTGCCGATCCTCCTCCGTTTTGATTCTTCTGGACCTCAGCGCTGCTTTTGATACAGTACTGTAGATCACACCATTCTACTCCAGTGCCTTAGAGAGCACACTGCCATCTCTGGGACTGCCTTAAACTGTTTAAACTCTTCTCTAACTGCAAGCAGTATGTTTCTTTCAGTGATGCAAGATCAGATTTCACATTAACCTGTGATGTCCCACAAGGGTCCGTGCTAGGACTTATTCTCTTCCTGCTATACATGCTCCCACTTGGCCAGATCTTCAGACATCAGTGTTCAATTCAGATGCAGAAAAGCTTATCCATTCATGTGTTCTCCAGAATTGATTATGGGAATGCAGTACTAGGGGGGCCTGCCAGCAAATTCAATTAATAAAATACAGCTCACCCAAAACAGAGCTGCAAGGATCCTGAGACAATCAAAAAATCTGTCCACATCACACCTCTCCTTGCTGACCTTCATCACACCTCTCCTTGCTGACCACTGGCATGTCCTTCAAAGAATTGACTTTAAAATGATCCTTTTAGTCTATAAAGCTATCAATGGCTTAGGACCTGTCTATTTACCTGACCTGCTCTCCTCCTATGAACCTCCACGCCCTCTAAGCTCTAGCTACGCCAATCTGCTCAATGAACCATGAAAAATGGGAGACTGTGGCTTTTCTTTCATTGGACCTCACCTCTGTAACTCCCTTCCTGACAGCCTCAGGGCTGCACAGACAGTCATGACTTTTAAAGCCTTAACACCTCTATCGGTTGGCCTGCCCTTCTCTTTAATCAAATTATACTGTGCACTGTCATATAATATCTATTACAATTTTAGTTTACTATATTATCATTATAGTTTAATGTATATATTCTGTATACATATTATTTCATTTTATCTGCTAGTTTTATTTATTTAATATAATACATTTTTCATGCACTTTGAGATGACTCCTCTATAATGGAAAATACTTAACAAATGCAATGAATTATTATTATTTGGAAATTTGGCAGTGAAATGTAATTTTCATTAATAATTTAATGTTTTGAAAAATGACATTTCTGTGTATTTTGAATATCATTGTACTCCCCCTTCCAATCAAAGAAAACAAATTATGCACACGATCCAGAAAAAGAGTAACCCCATGGCTTATTGGCCAGTGTCAAAGGCAATCTCTTAACACTGACAAATCGTGCAATTTTAACCAGAATGGAGATGAGATTAGCACCTCCCCCTTATTCAGTTAAAAGCCAGATGGCTTTTGTGCCCAGGTTGTAATGTCAGGGTCAGTTTTAGATGGCGGGTTGTAATTGATGAGCTCATGCAAGGATAATGTGTTCATCCCAGTTGATGTGGTTTAGTTAGTCCGCTTAACAGCCTTTTCCTTAAAACCGGACCATCAATCTCCATCGTAGACCTTTAGAAGGGTCTTGCAGGCCAACGGGTAAATAATCACTTTTGTTAAGCAAATATGGATGCATTTCAAATTTGTCATCTAAAAACATTTTGCGGTGACTACATAAAGGTACAGCGGAACAAACCGCAACACGTTGTACTTACACATTCCCATTAGGAAGTTGTTTTCTAACAAGGTCTCCAACGCGTCCCCCCTTGTCAGCTCACTAGGTTTGGTGCAGCCTCTGAGGTCCCAGCATTGTTCATAGAGAAAAATGTGGTTCTCAGAGGGAGAGTCCATGCGGTTGCAGAGAAAGGCTTGGAGGTGGAGCATGTCCCAATCTACGTCCCACTTCTCTCCCGGATGCTGGATAAACGTAAGGGAAAACTGGACTGAGTAAAATACACACATACATGGACCATGGAGTAAAAAAAGGCCAATCAAAGTGTGATTAGGGATTAGCCTCCCAACTGTTGGAAAGTCTGTTTAGCCACACAGCTGTCTCCAATTAAACATTCGACTAGTCACTAATCCCAGCCTATATGGCAGATAAAAGCAGGGATGCAACTTTGCAGTTATTAGGGCATCCTAACTGTCAGCAATAAACCAAGCTAATTCTCACTTATGCTATTTGACTTTAGTGCAGGGGTGAGGTTGTCTTTGATATTTGCTGAGTTATTGTACTTCCCGGCGGTGACAGTTTTGTAGATTTCCTAAACCTAGAGTCACCACTGCTTTTATCCAATTAATTTGATTTGATAGGCAACGGATGACGGCACAATGTTAGTTGAAGGTTATTGTGACAGAGATCTATTTCTCATCTTTATCTTATTATGACTAACCTTTTTCTATAGTGTCACCTACTACCGTCATTCTGGGACACCAGAGGGTTTAATTTCTCTTTTTATTGGATTAAGATCGCATAGTGAGCCTGTTAGAGAAGAGAGGTAAGCCCCTCTATTAAGTTAAAAAGGTTTTAGATCGCTCTTAGCTTCACCTGTGGCCAAAGAGATTTTCTTATGAAGCTCTTCTCTAGTTAGATGACAAGTCTCTGTCTAAAGTGTTGTCACTATGATCTCCTGTTGTTTTACGACACATGCTAGAACAGTTTGCATTCATTCACCCTCACTTGTGTCCAATATAGCATTTATATCGCTGTAGTTGTACAGCTTTGCATAACGCATGCCTGCTACTATATCTTGTGACCAACATAAAGGAACAGAAAAATATTTGCCACCTTCAGGTCTCTGTATTGTATCATAGCCTAAGAGCCTATTTAAACTGCAACAATTTTTGTGATAACAATTTTATTTAAATAACATTCAAATTATATGTACTGTAAATACAATTTTCCATTCACACTGGCAACAAGAAACTCTTGCTTCACCAGAGATACACTGTGAGGCGCAACACTTCTGTGCAAAGTGCTTTAGCTGGATAACTAACCCGGATGACAAACTCTCTGTGTTGTTTACCTGGTAACTAACATGGCACTCCCTGAGGAACAAGTGCTGTTCCTGGTAATAGTTGAATTTCCCAAGAACAAAATTATTTTTTCTGATTCTGTTTAAACATGTAGCGGGAAATGTTTCAGAACCAGACTTCCACCACTAAATCCACTCCTATACACACTGAGCACGACATTCTTTTTAGACCTCAGTAATCGCAGGGAGTATCTGTTGGGAAAGTGTCTCATATTACCTCGGAAGTTGACATGTGACAACTGAAATTTTCAACTGGTTACACTATAAGAAAAATGTAAACTGGCAACGAGTCTTGTTCATCTAAATAACTGTTGTAGTGTAAAAATGCTTATAGTTAAATATGCCCCACCCTCCTCGCACCCCCTTTTTCCTCCTTAAGGTAATGGTGGAGTTTCCCCCCTGGCTGTGCGCCTGGCGGGGGTGGAGCTGACCCCTGAAGGGAAGGCGTGGCTGGAGTTGCACCTGAGCCCTGCCCAGATGGTGTGGCTGAAACTGGTCAGCAGAGAGGATGAGGCATTACACTGTCTGGTGTCTGTCAGCAGGGTCAGTTAATGTCTAATTGTTAGCAGAGCCTGTCACGGTCTGTCTGTCAGCAGGGTTTACACAGTATCCAAAGTATATGGTCCTCAAAGCATAATACTGAAAAGTGTAAAGCATAAAGACAAATAGAATGAATCTACTTCTCTGCACACTCCCCAGGATCCAGTGAGGAGTCTCTGTGTGAACGAGGAGGTTTTGAGGTTGGGTTTGGCACGCACAGTCCCAGTTTTTGGACTGCAGTACGACTCCCGTCTCTATGTGCAGCTCCATCAAAGGCTGCTCAGGGCACAGGTAAAGGCAGAGCAAAAGGGACGGGGCATGTGGAAAGAAGACAGCCTATGGGAGAGGACCAAACTGGCCATTCAGGAAAATGCACTGGTCCGACTAATCTTGGGGATCTTCAAGCGGTTGTGATTGGTTGATTAAATGACTGATTGGTTGATTCAAGGGGACTTCAAAGTAAGTTTTTGAATGGTTGTCATCCAGTTTATGTTCATCCGAGGGAGAACTTCTTACATGGACTGGAACCGGCTTCTCCAAAATGTGTTGTTTAGTGCAGCAAATTCCTTCTGCTCTAAACTATGTTATACTTACCTTTGTCTGACTCGAAGTTTATCCGGACATTTTGACCTGAGCATTATTTTTCAGTTAGAATGACACTGACTTAAATTATTTGAATGTGTCATATCTCCAATAGTTTTATATAGCAGTGGAAATTGGGGGCCCCCAATAGAATTGAAATTGTACGTATTTGGACAAATGTCTTGAAATATTACACCTGGAATTTTGTATTCTTGGTGTTCACAGAAATCCCTCTAACCTAGCCGTTAGGGCAGAACTTGGGAGATTCCCTTTAGCATTCCAAGATGAGCAAACAGTAATTATATTTTAGACTCACATACACCTCAATCCAAAATATTTTCATCACAAGGCATTCCTATGCAAACAACAACCCAGAGAATGTCGCTTTTAAACATTTAGCCCAGAAACACCAGCTATATTCATCCCCTTCAGTGTTTCCCAACCGTTTTCAGTTACTGTATCACCAACAGTATTTTTTTTTTGCTCTGGAAACCCCTGAAGTACCCCCTCATGTTTATTTTAATAGTAACCCTATGTTGTCATGAGTGTTCTCAAGTACCCCCTGTTGATAGGTCAAGGGGTCCTCATACCCCTGGTTGGGAACCACTGCGCTACACCATCAGTAACAAAACTCAAACAAATAAAAATATCCATAATACCTACAGTAAATATATGAAACATTTAATTCCAAAATCATCCAAATTATGAATGGATATTTCAAAATAGCACAACATTCATAGATTAAATTCAAAAACAGAATTGTGCTAGTTTAGCCTGTGTTCACACAAGAGTTTAACTTGTGATCAATGTTACGCTCCCATGATTCAATTAACGACCTTCTAACATCGGTTGATCAAGATGTCCACCCTGTCAGCGTTTGCCTTGACCACTATGCAAAGAATGCGAAAAACAACAATCTAAAAATATGAACGAGATGGAAAATTTGACTATTTCGACCCTTTGTCTTTCTAAATATTTCCTAGATTTACTTTAAAAGCTAGGTACAGTAGACAAAGACAGTTGACTGAAACCAAAAAGGTTTGCTGATTGAAAAGCCCGAAACAAAACTACAGTGTAACTGTTGGTATTGGCGAGCATCACAAGCGTGGACCATAAATTAAGTGAAAGTGCACTTTTTGTGATTGGACAATAAATGATTTTGTTCTTGATCCCGCTTCAAGCTGGTTATTTTGTGGGGCTACTGCTCCAGAGCAGGGCCAGCTAGTCCTGTGCTGAGGTTGGTGCTTCCCTGCTTCAAAACGTGCAAGTGTGAACACTTGGGCTAATATCTCCCTCAGCCCAGGGCTAAGGAGCCTCTTTGGTGCCGTGTGGATTTCAGTAGGAGAGAAAATAGAGACAGCAGCTGAATATGTCCTGGCCTCATACATTACATAATAAAAGAGAATATAGTCCTGTACATGTTTGATTTCTTGCCTGTGTACAATTTTCATGTTAGTTGTTTTTCTTTCTTTACTTTTTGTATACCGTATTATTATTGATGCCAAAATATGTTTGCTTTGACAGTAGTGGCAGCCATCCATTCATATCCATAAACTACACAGTAAAAACATAACTGCCTAAATAATTAAATGAATTGGGTAGTGACTTACAGGTTTAGGGCTGGTTTAACGTACATCTTTACACACTACTTATATTATTGAGAAAGCCTACACAAGTATTTTCAGTTGACTGAAATGAAGTCCATATGTTTGCTTAATGGAATTGTTTAATATACTAAGCCAAACTTACAATATAATTTCCAATATGCATTTCCCTTTCAAGTTAACTCAAGAGTTACGACCTATCACTGAATTTGTTAATGACAGACATGGTTATTGAACTCATACATTTTCAATAATTGCAATTCCTAGTCAGTTGTTAGAAATGTTCAACACTAATACCTCACTCATAAGGCCTTATTTGGAAGTCTTGCTTTCTATAGTACAGTGGCCAGATAATCATGGTTGGAAAAACTTTCAGAACTTTTAAAAGAATCCCTGATTTCCCAAAAAGAAATTCCAGACTCTGCTGAGATTCCTGGAAAACCTGGGACTTCACCAGAATTTGGCAATTCTCCCGAAAAGGCATTGGCCTGCAAAGGAATGTGTAATTTCTGTTGGTTTCCAGCTTAAATCCATTTTCCAGTCACATTTCAACAATTTTGAGTAAGGCTAAGTAGAAGCATTTGAGAAAAATACCTTAAGGTTTACCGTGTACTTGATGTTTTGTCTTTACTTAAAATAGTTTAGTAGTCAGACGTTTATTTGAGAAAAATACAGTTTATCTATGTTCTGTTCATTCAAAATGATATAAATACTTAATTGTTCCATGAGCCTTGGTTAGGGCATTGTGGGTAATTCATTTTTTGACTTTTTGATACTTTTACACAATGCTTAATACATTTTTGAAAGACAAAATACATTTATTTCTGAAATATTATTAAGCAGTTTGTATTCCTGAGGTTTAATTGGCGCGATGGAAGGATATCATAACTGTTTGGCAAATTGATGTTTTACAATAAGAAAAGCCAGTACAAGTATTGCTACAACTTTTCCTCCCGCTACTGTTAGAGGAATGAGTACTGTATATGCTAGATAATGCCTGTTATAGTGGGTAAAAGTGACAGATTGTCAAATGGAGCCAATCAAAAATGACTGTGAACTACAACAAAATACATTACGAAGAAGGGCTAATCATTTTAATATTATAGGTCATAACACACGAGTTAAGTGTTAGATTCTTATAAATGATCATTTATAAGGTATATGAAGTATTATCACCGGAATACTTCAAATTGGGTTACTCAAATGGTTTGTGGTAACAGATTTTTACAAAAAAAACTGAGCTCAACTTGACATTTTACGGTGCACCTATCAAATTATTTCTTGTTTGAATTTGGTTTTAAAGTGTTTAATCTCAAGACCTTGACAACCAAAGCTTTGTTTTCATCCATACTGCTGGCCTCTAATGTACAAATGTTTAACTGGGTCCCTTTGATAGGATAATGTTGCAAGAAACGTACACTCTCTTCCATCAGCATGGGGCCCATGGATACAACTGAGTCATCACTCCTTGACCAGGCATACCTGACCCCAAATCCAGCTCATCAGGGGGAGAATAAAAATGCCCCAGAAAAGCAGCTCAGGGCAGAGGAAAAAGAATAAGAACGTGATGTTGTACACCTCAAAACAGAAGTTGCCAGAATGGAGGAAGACGAGGAATGTAGAGGCCGCCAAGACAAGTACCGCTAGCACCTATACATTCTGAACTGCCACCGTGAGGCTGGCCGGAGAGAGAGAAGCAGCCTCACCATGGCCCTGAACACTGTCGTCGCGTGTCCTTTTCCCTGTGCTTTTCCCCTGTTACAGTATGTTGAAACGTTACCACTGCTGGTCTGAAGCCTTGATGATAATCCCTTCGCTTCCACTTCCCTTTTAAAGAACCCAACCACAAATCCCTCTGTTACCCTTTCCCCAAAGCAATGTGGATATGTGTGTGTGCGTATGGTTAGAGAGAGGGGGCTTGCTGTTGGATTGCCACAGCTATAGAAATGTGGGTGTTTTCTGGTCTCCCCCACCGAGATTCCCATTGCCATGGCAACACCAAATCCATTAGACAAAGCGTATGAAGAGGTGAAACCCTATTTGTCCCCCCAAAACACAACAGGAGGTGTTTAAGAGTGTGTGCATGAGGCAGAAGGGGGAGTTGAGGAGATCATGAAAGGATTCTGTGCAGTTAACATGACTCAGGCATTAGAGCACTTGGTCACTCTTAAGTATGAAGCTAGAGGGGTCCATAAATCAGGCAATAGCAGAGCAGTCTCAAATGGATTGACAAATTAGTATAGAGGACTAAGAGATGCTGAGATGATGCACATCAAACAATTACATTGTATCCTGTATTTTCTAATGACTGTGCCTAAAATCCTTAGGCGATTTACTGTGTCCACCCATGTCTTTGATAGAATCGGTTGCCAAACCGTGCACTTGGGGTGACAGTGTTAACCGTGTGGTGATGGATTGTCCTGGAGGTTGTGTGTGTCTGTCTGTGTGTTTTGACTACCGACAGTGAAAGGCAAAGGTTTGTCAACTGGTCCTAAGACGATTAGTGTAAAGGGGGAACAACAGAGGCTGGGAGAGTGGCAGCAGGGGATTTTGGAGTAAGGGGGAGGGAGGAAAAATGGGTAGGTGTGAGTGAGTCTGGCTGGGTATCAGCCTGTATGTCTTTTGTTGTGTAATGTGCTAGCGATTGTCGCTGTATCTCTGGCTTCTCATTGGCTGTCTGGTTTAAATTGTAATGGCGCACGGGGCACGGATGACTGGTGCTGGCAGACTTTGAACTGCTACGGGAGGAATTGTGGGAAGGAAACCACGGAAAGAATCAGTCATCTTGTCCACATTACTTTCGTATTCACAGTGCACTATCTTAATGGTAGACTATTAAACAAGAAACTTTCTGAAATTAAAAGTATTTTAAAAACTTCAGCACAATTAGATTATTTCAATATGTTGTTTAACAAAGGAAATGCAGAAAAACGTTTCCTTTGTAAATGAATAAATTATGACCAAAATAAATAGATGGATTGATTTCATGGGAAAATATAAATAATTAATGAGTGTGTGAGTAAGTTAGTCAAGAAGAGAGGAAAGGATGTCAAAAGGAAGGGGAAGGGTAGGCCTATGCCTTGGCAGCAGATCTTCTAAAAACCCGATCCAAAGAAATCCGTTCCGAGTTTTTCTCGCTCCCGGGTCACTATGTTGAATTCGAATATAATGGGGACTCAGCTGGTGGCGGTACAGGCTCCTCCACTCTACTCTACTTAGGACAGTTGAACACTGTTGGAAAAACCACTACACGGGATATTTGTGTCATTTATGAAGAAAGAAGAAAGTAACAACACATAATGTATTGGTGAATAGATTTTATTGGGAGTTGACTGCAGATAGAAGAAATAAAGTAAGTATTTGTTTTCTTTGTTAGACTAGCAGGTGCATTTTATGAAAAATCGATGTGGAATAATGTTGCATGTTGTGTTCTTGTGTGTTCTATTAAAATGCTTGGCTTTCTCTCAAACTAGTCAAACTAACTAGTGTAGATTGAGAATATTACCTGTGCCATCGTAACCGAGATGCCTGATTGTTTCCAAAAGTAGCCTAAACTTGTTGACACCCATGCACCTGCCCTTATCTTCAAGTTTGGCTATTGCGGTTACATAAAACCATAGCAATGTATCTTTTGAATAGTCTCATAGACCTACCTCCCCAATATTTAATAGGCTAACTGTCAAACGAAGGCATACAAACATTGATAGGTTTGCAGTTTAAAATATTCTGCAATATACTATTTGTTAAAGTTGTTTTTAAGCTCTATATTTTGATTACGTTTTGAGAAGTATTTTTCATCGTCTCATGTCAACGTATAATCAATCTGAGAATTTAATTTAAACTAAAGTTGATAGTGTTATAAGAAAGTCACAATCACGTATTATTTAAAACAGGATTACGTTGATTGAGGAAAACAAAGGCCTTTACACTCAGCCAGTAGCCGTCCCAAAAAGAAAGGCATGGTCCTTGGGGATTTTCGGAAAGAGGGAGTGTGTGTTGGTGTGTCTGGGCTGGGGGGCGCCTAGCCCTTCCCCTCAACCGCAATGTGGAGTAACCGCAATCACCAATAAGGCAAACCTTTGTTGGACCTAGCCTGGTAAAGCTCGTTTGTAAACCGATAAAGCTGCGATAGTCCGTCTCCAATGGGTCAGCTACTTATTAGGCTATGCATTTATTTAACGAAAGCTGTAAACTTCAGCCGTTAGTTGATAATCACTTAAACCGCAATCCGCGCTACAGTCTCAGGAATCATTCTCTTTACTTTCACTCTTCAGTTATTCGGTTGGTTTAGACTCCAAATGTGATACACGAGGAGTCATAAAGAGCAGGGACAAATAATAACAAAAAAACAAACAAACAAGAAACACGGTAAAGCAGCGTAGTCCAGTTTCATATCCACTCGTTGATCCCGCAACCTGGAACAGCGCGGTGCACACTGCACAGTTTATCAACGTGGTCTCAGGGGAATACTTAATAGATTATACGTAAATCTGTTACGGGATGTGGTATAACATAATACCTACAAACACTACTAAATATATAATTTATAATGAATTTACGCAAATGTACGATGTGTTACAAATTAAATCACAGTAGTAGTGTTAAGGTGTAGGTTACGGTAAAAAAAAGTGCTTGGTTGGACTCGAACTTGCGACCATTGGAGTAAGGTAAAGGAAGATTCCTGCAAGTAATGTACGGGTCAGATTTTGTTTCACCCACACCCGTCCACAAATCCAAATGACTGATCCGCAACCGCCCGACTATATGGACACAGTGTAATTCTGAAGCATGCACCCAACCTTACACCCAAAGTATTGAATATACTGTTGTAACATACAGTTCATGCATGCATTGCCCTATATGCTTACTTTCCAGATTAAATTATGTACTCTTTACATGTAGACCTTAGGCTTTGTTACAAAATATGTGTATATTTGTCATTTTATCTTAATCACTTCGTATGAATGCTTGAGATAAATACAGTGCTCATAAAAATAAGGGAACACATAATCATCACAGTATAACACCAAGTCAGTTAAAGTTCAGGGATATCTATCTGTCCAGTTAGGAAGCATAAGCGATTGTGAATCAATGTCATTTGTTTTGGTGCAAATGAATGTGGCAACAGGTGCACTGGAGTGGCAACAGCAAGACAACCTCCAAAAAGGGAATGGTTTTGCAGGAGGTGGCCACAGACAATTGCTCTCTCCTTATCCTTCCTGACTGATTCATCTCTAGTTTTGCATTTTGTTAGTGTCCTTGTCACTACTGGTAGCATGAGGCGGTACCTGCAGCCCATTCAGATTGCACAGGTAGTGCAGCTCCTCCGGGATGGCACATCCATACGTGCTGTCGCAAGAAGGTTTGCTGTGTCACCCAGTACAGTCTCAAGAGCATGGAGGAGATACCAGGAGACAGGCCGTTACACGAGGAGAGCTGCACAGGGCCGTAGAAGGGCATCAACCCAGCAGCAGGATGAATATCTGCTCCTTTGTGCGAGGAGGAACAGGAGGAACACTGCCAGAGCCCTACAAAATGACCTCTAGCGTGCTACTGGTGTGCTTGTTTCTGAACAAACTGTCAGAAACAGACTCCATGAGGGTGGCATGAGGGCCCAACGTCCTCTAGCGGGATCTTTGCTCACAGCCCAGCACCGTGCAGCTCCATTGGCATTCCCCAGAAAACACCAGAATTGGCAGGTCTGTCTTTGGCGCCCCGTTCTCTTAAACAGATGAGAGCAGGTTCACACTGAGCACATGTGACAGATGTGAAAGAGTCTGGAGACGCCATGATGAACATCATGCTGCCTGCAACATCATCCAGCATGGTCTGGGGAGGCATATCCTTGGAGGGTCGCACAGACCTCCACATGCTAGCCAATGGTACCCTGACTGCCGTTAGGTACCGGGATGAAATCCTCAGACCCTTTGTCAGACCTTATGCTGGTGCAGTGGGCCCTGGGTTCCTCCTGTTGCAGGACAATGCCTGGCCTCAAGTTGTGAGAGTGTGTAGGCAGTTCCTGGATGACAAAGGCATTGATGCCATTGACTGGCCCTCATGTTCCCCAGACCTGAATCCAATTTTGAACCTCTGGGACATTATGTACCAGTGCATCCAACGCTGCCAAGTAGAGCTACAGACTGTGTAGGAGCTCACTGATGCCTTGATCTACAGTGGATATAAAAAATCTACACACCCCTATTAAAATGCCAGGTTCTTGTGGTGTAAAAGAATGAGACAAAGATAAATCATGTCAGAACTTTTTCCAGCTTTAATGTGACCTATAACGTGAACAATTCAATTGAAAAACAAACTGAAATCTTTGAGGTGGAAAAATAAAAAATAAAAAACTCACAATAACCTGGTTGCATAAGTGTGCACACCCTTAAACTAATGCTTTATTGAAGCACCTTTTGATTTTATTACAGCAGTCTTTTTGGGTAGGAGTCTATTAGCATGGCACATCTTGACGTGGCAATATTTGCCCACTCTTCTTTGCAAAAGCGCTCCAAATCTGTCAGATTGCGAGGACATCTCCTGTGCACAGCCTTCTTCAGATCACCCCACATATGTTCAATTGGATTCAGGTCTGGGCTCTGGCTGGGCCATTCCAAAATGTTAATCTTCTTCTGGTGAAGCCATGCTTTTGTGGATTTGGATGTGTGCTTTGGGTTGTTGTCGTGCTGAAAGGTGAACTTCATCTTCAGCTATCTAACAGACGCCTGAAGGTTTTGTGCCAAAATTGCCTGGTATTGGAACTGTTCATAATTCCCTCCACCCTGACTAAGGCCCCGGTTCCAGCTGAAGAAAAACAGCCCCAAAGCATGATGCTGCCACCACCATGCTTCACTGTGGGTATGGTGTTCTTTGGGTGATGTGCAGTGTTGTTTTTGTGCCAAACATACCTTTTGGAATTATGGCCAAAAAGTTCACCTTGGTTTCATCAGACCATAACACATTTTCTCACGTGCTTTTGGGGGATTTGATGTTTGTTTTTGCAAACTTCAGCCGGGCTTGGATGTTTTTCTTTGGAAGAAAAGGCTTCTGTCTTGCCACCCTTCCCCATAGCCCATTCATATGAAGAATACGGGAGATTGTTGTCACATGTAGCACACAGCCAGTACTTGCCAGAAATTCCTGCAGTTCCTTTGATGTTGCTGTAGGCCTCTTGGAAGCCTCCCTGACCAGTTTTCTTCTCGTCTTTTCATCAATTTTGGAGGGACGTCCAGTTCTTGGTAATGTCTCTGTTTGTGCCATATTTTCTCCACTTGATGATGACTGTCTTCACTGTGTTCCATTGTATATCTAATGCTTTGGAAATTCTTTTGTACCCTTCTCCTTACTGATATCTTTCAACAATGAGATCCCACTGATGCTGTGGATGCTCTCTACGGACCATAGCTTTTGCTTTGAGATGCAACTAAGAAAATGTCAGGAAAATCCTACTGGAACAGCTGAACTTAATTTGTGATTAATCAGAGTCACTTTAAATGATGGCAGGTGTGTAATGACTTCTGTTTAACACGAGTTTGAATGTGATTGGTTAATTCTGGACACAGCCACATCCCCAGTTATAAGAGGGTGTGCACACTTATGCAACCAAATTATTGTAAGGTTTTTATTTTTCATTTTTCCCACTTGAAGATTTCAGTTTGTTTTTCAATTGAATTGTTCACATTATAGGTCACATTAAAAGTGGAAAAACTTCTGACATGATTTATCTTTGTCTCATTCTTTTACATCACAAGAACCTGGCGTTTTAACAGGGGTGTGTAGACTTTTTATATCCACTGTAGGTCTGGGAGGAGATCCCCCAGGACACCGTCCGCCATCTCATCAGGAGCATGCCCAGACATTATCGCGAGTGCATACAGGCATGCGGGGGCCATACACACTACTGAGTCACATTATGAGTTGCCATGATGAAGTTCACACAAGTTGGAACAGCCTGTGATTTCAATTGTTTACTTTGATTTTCAGAGTTTGAATCCGGCCCTCAATCGTTTGGTTATTTTGGTTTCCATTGACCGTTGTTACGTCATTTTGTTCTCAACGAATTACACAATGTACAGTAAAGATTTTGATCTTTAATATATTTCATTTATCGACACCCATTGTGTGATTTAAGTGTTCCCTTTATTTCTTTGAGCAGTGTAATAACAGTCAAGTACTGGCTTAGCTCATGGCATAAATGACAAGTTGGACAATAAACTATATTTTTTTGAAAAAGCTAAATATAAATATTAAATATAAATAGCTAAATATATAGCTTACCTACTCTGATAGAATGACCAAAGACAATATATTACAAATTATGTTTGGGTCTGTTGAGAAAGAATTAGCCTATGCCTTGTGATAAGTGAAAGATACAGAGAGAACCAAGCATTATCTGTTTGGGGAATTTAGAGGGTACGATTGCATTGTTCTTAGATCAAGCTCTTCACAGTGAGTGAAAGAGATGTGCATTCTGGCCGCTGAAATGTAGCCTACTTCGAGTGGCATAGTATTGCTTAGCTCTCTCAGAAGTAACAGATCATGGCAAATAAAATTGTTGAGCCTTGCAATGTCATTTAACATTCATCCCGTCCGCAACTTACCCGCCCTTCATCCCAAAAATATTTGATGACCCTAAATAAGTCAGCGCTTTTCCTTCCTGAGGCATGAACAACCGTGGGTCATGTGGGTTATGAGTCATCCAGTGCATCACTACCGCCCATCCACCATCCCTGACCAATAATTGAGCTCACCACTGCCCCTAGCAGCCAGTCTGTACTCTAATCTTACCTACAAATTACTCTAAGATTTACATAAAATAATCTACGCATAACACTGAGACAATTCTGAGCATATACAGGGATTTAGATGTCCAAGTCCCCTTGCAGACTGTCAGCTTCTGTTGTGAACATACTCCACTCCACTCCAGGACATTCTTGGAAAAGCAGTTATCAAGTTGTATTTATGTAATATGTATTTAGGCCTATTTATTCATACCAGCCATGATAATTAAGAACACATTGCAATTTGTTGTTTAATTAAATCTTAAGTTATGCTCGGTTTTCTAATATAGGCACAGTTTTGCAGTTTTACTGACTGCGTACAGAAAATTGCAGATAGACACAAACATGCTCAATTGATGTCATTGTCAGTGACATTTGTGACAGTGGGCAGCCCCCCTACACACACCCACTCAAGGAAGGAAAATCCAACTAGCACAAAATGACCCTTGTAAATAAGTAAATAATCTTCTCGTTGTCACGAGGATCTGTTGCAAGAGTATGGTAATGTACGGGGGTAAATTGACTCCAGTGTTATGCAAGTGAACGAAGTACCTACTCAAAGAACTATCAGTTTTGGGAAGGGGTGGAAACTAACTTCTTTGTTGCCTCAGGGAGTCCTAATGAATAATTTAACATCTTCTCTCTAAGGAGTGGAGGAGTTAGAGGAATTCAGCTATTGTGGGAAAGGGGAGAACTGGAATTTGAGGTGAATTTTGGGTTGAGGTATATAAAGCTTTGCGGTTAAATTAATTACTGGACTACGTAAGTTTTATTTGAACTACAAATGTTTTATTATAGTTATTTATATTTATATATATATATATATATATATATGTGTGTGTGTGTATATACAGTGGGGAGAACAAGTATTTCATACACTGCTGATTTTGTATTTCATACACTGCTGAACACACTTTGGGCCCAATTTGGACATTTTCACTTAGGGGTGTACTCACTTTTGTTGCCAGCGGTTTAGACGTTAATGGCTGTGTGTTGAGTTATTTTGAGGGGACAGCAAATTTACACTGTTATACAAGCTGTACGCTCACTACTTTACATTGTAGCAAAGTGTCATTTCTTCAGTGTTGTCACATGAAAAGATATAATCAAATATTTGCAAAAATGTGAGGGGTGTACTCACTTTTGTGAGATACTGTATATACAGGTCTGGAAAAAATTAAAAGACCACTGCTCCTTTTTCTTTCCTTTCCAAAAAAGTTGAAAAGGAAAGTTTTGAGTGAGGAACATAAGCATTCAATTTGCAGTGGTCTCTTAATTTTAACCCTTCTGTTCCTCACTCGAAACTTTCCTTTTCGACTTTTTTGGAAAGGAAAGAAAAAGGTGTAGTGGTCTCCTAATTTTTTCCAGAGCTGTATATATATATAAACTGACTAGACTAGGCAAAGTGATGAATATCTTTACATGAACTACTTTGATGCAGAGTAACACACATATCATCTGATTAACTTTTGAGGTTTGCTGCTTTGTTTGTGATAGGTAGGAATAGCAGGACTGCAGGATATTGATAATTAGTATACCTGTCATATTCATGAGTCATTCTACTGAACAGGCAGCAGCACCCCCAGCATCTCTCCCTCCCACGGTTATGGCTGGCGGTCGGACACTATGTGAAAACCTTTGTTAAATCTAACTCCGCAATAGCTAATTAACTAGCTGGCTTTTGGTGCAGCTTATTCAACATTGTGTGCTGCACTGGTTATCTTGAACCCTATTCCCTTTCAATTAATATTAAGTTAGGCTGGCTGGCTCGGCTGCGTTGTTAGTATGACTGTCAAAACGTAAAAAATTCAGCCTGCTGGTCCGCAACACACTGTAGCTATGCTGCTGTACCAATCAAAAAGAGATTAACTACTCACAGAGTGGAATTGAGAGAAATTGCTTTCTTTTTTTCTATTGTCCCGCCAAATTAATATTAGGCAGATCATAGGAGATGTAGGGATTTGTTGTCTCAGTATAAGTGCTTAATTAATTTCATTGACTTCTGACATGCCATTGACACTCAAGTAGCAGCTACAACATAAAAACTCTGGGGCACAAATTGTACTTATTTTACTATATATTCTACTGCTTAATTATTTATTTGATATTTTATTTTACTTTATCTACTGCTTTTTACTCTTCTTTTTATAAAAAAATATTTAATAGCAAAAACATTTCGGGACAAGGACCTTCAGTTTATTTTAGAAAACAGAATAAAATACCATCTTCCGTAGGTAGGTTGGTTAGGGTGGACCAGTTGGATCTCACTCACGACAGATGTCACTTACTGAATCAAGAGACATATATAACACATAATGGTCATATAAACGATAAAGGATGTGCATTACACTTGGCTAAAATTCCAAATAGTCATAATAACTCATTGTCGTAAGATTCAACTGGTCCACCCTAGCCAACCTACCTATTGAAGATGGTCTTTTCTTCTGTTTTGTAAAATAACCTGACGAAGGTCCTTGTACCGAAACATTGTTGCTATTAAATCTTTTTCATTTTGCAAGTGACGCAGACTGTGTGCAGGAGTTTTTTGTTCTACTTTAATCGACTCTAGGTCTTCCCCGACACACTGGTCGATCTGCAGGTGTGCAAAAAGTTTGGTTTCTTTACTCTTCTATTTATGCCAGCACTTTCAAGGAAGTTCTGGAATCGAAGCTTTTCATTGCCATAACGCTGTTACTGTGTAATGACAATTAAAACTTTGAACTTGAAAACAGCAGTTCTTTTCGATTTTCTTAGGATTAATATGAATTCATGTGACTACTGTCACTTGTTTTTCTGTTGTGATGAAACTCCAGTTCATGAAAATGAAGGAAATATGTAACAAATCATATAAGCAGGCATGCGTACCAGCCATGTTACTGTCTTCCCTGTTGCCCTTAAAGCAACAGATAATATTTTGACAGGCAATTGTTATTTAGGGTGCCCAGGCAAGATATTATCTGTTACTAATAAAAGTTTTTTAAGGTGCAGTGTTATTTAAATACATTTTTGTAGTCATAATAGGCCTATAGTTAACTGTATTTATGTCGTTTATACACTACGATTGTATTATTTGGATGTACCAGACTTGATGCCAGATTTGCGTCAGATATCAGTTTTTTTATATTGTAAAGGGGTGAACATGGCACTTGTCGCATGCCACCTTCCGAGGTAACATGGGACACTTTTATGACCAATACTCCGAATGGCTACTGAGGTATAAAGACGATGCAAATGTTATTTGCATATTATGTTGTTGTTATTTTAAAGAAATTGTGTTCACAGTTAATGTAGATTAAATAGGCTCTTAGCCATTGGTTGTTTTTTGCCAAAGTGGATTGTTGTGAGGCCAGAACATAATTATTATATTTGTGTAATTATAGAAAGGAATTAGTACACGGAACATTTACAACTAAGCAATCTCATATTTTTTTTTATACGTGGGAAGAGATTTCATAAATTAGACTCAATTTTCCGAATTTCTGCCAATTTTATTGTTTTTTCAGCTCAGGACAGAAGAATGGTCATGGCCACAATGTCACCCACAGATCTATTTCAAAGTTTGACCTCTCCCTCCCCCCTCTCCTCACCGCACCGTCTCTCTCAACCTCCTTCTCTGTCTCCGTCCGTCTGTTACTTTCCCCAATGCTCTGCATTGTTTTCTGGTAGAAGTGATGTGTAGCCGGTGCAGTCAAAGGTGGAAAGGGAGGGGCACTGCCCTTAAGCATATCACAACTACAGTACCACAGTTAGAGAACATGCAGCAGTGGGGGCCCTGACAACTTCATATGAACTTCACTGGAAACGTAAAACACTATAACTGATAACAAATGGTGGGCAAACCAGTCCTTTCTCAGCGCGTACGTCCGCTGATAAGAAGGGACTTGAGGAACATTCTGACTGGAGGGTGTTACAGAGCAGAGATGGGGCGGAGGCTGCTGCCCAGAACAGATGAAGTGAATCTCCGCCCCGCCCTGTCGCCAACAGGACTTTAGAGAAGGCTCGGCTCCTCAGTGCTGCCGAATACTAAATAATAGATGCGCTGGACTCCAACTTCAGACTCCGTGACGGATATGTGTCAGAATTACTTCCAGGGCTAAAATACTCCTTATCACCTAATCAAATATTCAGGATGAGTGTGGGAGCAAGTGTGTGTGTGTGTGTGTGTGTGTGTGTGTGTGTGTGTGTGTGTGCGCGTTTGCAGCTAGATGGGCAGTCTGCTGTGGCCCTGGGCGATGATTTCACCTGATAAGAGCCAGCAGGGATGGTGTATTACACCTGATGTTAATGTGGGGTTCTCATCAGTATGACAGTAAAGCACCAACGACTGAGGATAGAGGATATACAAACATGGACAGGACATGTTGAATGGATTGTCTCCGGGTGTGGGCTTTCACCGAGTAAAAGAAAAACATTATTCTTACCTCGTCAATGGTTATTAATTCATAATATGAGTTAAGAGTTACTCCCGGAGATGAAGGATAATTCCAGGGTCGGTTTTTCTAGACCGGTAGAATTCTGACAGTGGTAGGTGGTGACAGTTCTCCCTGAGGGCATGAGTGTTTGGCGCGTGTGTGACTGGGTATGTGTGAGTGTGTCAATGAGGGAGTGAGTGAGATCAAACATGTTTGGAGAGGGGACTTAAAGGGAAGTTCCCTTTACAGTATTGGAGAGAGGGCCGAAATGTCATCCATAAATCATATGACTTCATTAGGCATATTCCTTGGGTATATTTTATAGATACTGACTGAGACAGTCTGGTGGCAGTTCTGTGTGTCAGTTAAGACACAAAGACTCGACATACTTGGAATTACAGAGGCCCTCAAAGGGTTGTGCGCTCATTTATTAAACAGTGTCTCTGTTGATTAATGTTGGTTTAAAGCAATATTTTGTACAGTGCCTTCAGAAAGTATTGAGACCCCTTCACCTTTTCCACACTTTGTTGTGTTATATATTTATATTCATAATTTATTAAAAAGTGTTTGCCATCAATCTATACACAACGCCCCACAGTAACAAAGCAAACAGTCTTTTAGAAATGTTTTTTTTGAGTATTCAGACCCTTTGCCATTAAACCCCCAATGAGATCAGATGCATCCTGTGTCCTCTGATTATCCCTGAGGTGTTTCTTGAACTTGAATGGAGTCCATCTGTAGCAAATTCAATTAGTTGGACATGATTTAGAATGGAATACCTGTCTAAAAAGGTCCCACACTTCAAAGTCAATGGCAGAGCAAAAACCAAGCCATGACATCCAAGGAACTCTCTGCAGACCTCTGTGTCAAACTGTGTCAAAGCAAAATCTAGGAAGGTTAATCTCCACTGTAAAGGCGTGAGACAAAACTGTGCACATGCACAAATGTTGTGTGACCATGTCAGACCCACGTCTTGCACCTCGCACATCTCAAACTCTGCATTGTTGCTCCTGACAGCATTATTTTGTTTAATCTGCCTTTAAAATAAAAGGATCAAATACTATATAAATATACTGTTCCAAAACATCAAGCCTATATGCAATACTGCAGAAAAACATTAAATGGGAATGCATGTTTCATACAAAATGCAAAACCTTAAGTTTTTCGACTAATCCAAAACCACACATTAGTGAGTACCTAACTGCATCTTTATTTGCAAGCATGTTTTTTTTTTCCCGGATAAAAAGAAACCCTCCATCTCCTGGCCATCGTCTTCTTTCACTGTTGAGCAGCCTGCTTTATCTTCTTCTATTTTGGCCTCCACCCCGAGCTGCTCCCTGCAAAGCCTTAAATGCCTGCTCTAAGGAGGTCCTATGGGGAGGCAGGTGTGTAGGGGTGGGGCTGACCCAGTTGGTAGCTTCCAGAATCTTCCGGAAGTTTCCAGAATTTTCTGTTGGGGGCATTGTTGCAACACTCATTTGTGGGGCAGGGGTGTGTTTGCACCACAATATGTAGTCTCTGCCAAAGGTGTTTCTAAAATGTGTTGACTCTGGGGACAAATACAAAGACAGCTCCGGAAAAAATTAAGTGACCACTGCACCTTTTTCTTTCCTTTCCAAAAAAGTTGAAAAGGAAAGTTTTGAGTGAGGAACAGAAGCGTTCAATTTGCAGTGGTCTCTTAATTTTAAGACACTCATAACCTTCCTTTTCGACTTTTTTGGAAAGGAAAGAAAAAGGTGCAGTGGTCTCTTAATTTTTTCCGGAGCTGTATATTCATATTATTTTTTCCACTGATATTTACAGAAAAAAACTCACCACATTGACATTAGAAAATATTTTTGGGAACTAGGAAATCCCAATAAAGCTTTCAATCACAATTTGTAATGGATAAAATATGTAAAAGTCCAAAGTCGCTGACAACTGTAGTTAAGGTAAATCTAGTATGGGGGGGTTCATTTGTATTTTTGATTTGAATGGGCATGTATGTGACATTTATATGCACCCACTCAGGGGAGACAGATGCTACCTTTATCTGCTTTCAATCTGATGGCAAATACCATTTAGAAACTCATGTATATACACACACACACGCATACAGACACTTAAGGCTGGACTGAGGCCTGGCAAATACGATCAATCACTTTTTGAGTTATTGAGTTATCTCCAAAAACCACAGCTGGTGTTTCTGTTTACGATGAGAGAAGAAGCTCTTCATTTTGCACCGTGTGCATGACCGTGTGTGAAACAGAGAACTGAGAGGGAGAGGGGAGGTGAGTGACAGGATGAAATGACACAGGGGAAAACATGGAATAACAAAAAAAAACTATCTAGAGAACTGCAATGTATATAATTACAAAGAGACATGATACCCAAGAAGCTTTTAAAGAAAATTGAATGAACTCCTCAACAGATGGTGTGATACCCTGTCAATCACTGACCTGTGTAACCCTATGAAAGCTTATTGATGTTTCAAAGTGCTTGTACTGCTTGCCAGTCACCGACTGACAGTTACAATGGATGTCCTGCTGCGGGCATTTTTCTAAGCCACAAAAGATCCAAAGTCACCTCCTTTTGGGGCAAGGTTTGGGCCCAGTCAATTCAATTCGAATTGGGCCTAATTCAAAATCATTGAAGAGATTTGGGATGTCAGCGTGCTTCTTGAATTAGATGGAATGTAAAGGTTGACTCACCCAGCCCTGCTGTAGTGTTAAAAATGGTCATCCCGAGGTTAAACAGATGTCCATCTTGCACCCCTTCTCCAGCCCCGTCATCCCTCTCTCCTTAGCCTCCCCACACACCCACCCACACACACCTCTGTATGTTCCCTGCTTGAGTCAGTGTGCCTCATGCTATTTGTCATTTAGATTGTGTCATTATTTCATTAATGAGATATCTACAACACACACCGGCTCACACACACACACAAACACACACCTCACATCCTATTACCCAAGAGGCTGTTAAACCCACATCGAACACTCCCCTCACTACCCATTATGTTTTGCATGTAAAAATCCTTCTGGGGTGCTAATCTAATATGACATACAGTACATTAGATAGGAAATGCAAAACCAGTAAGGGCAACTTCATCCAATACGATATAAGAGGATGACACTTTCAAATATACACTACCCACATACACATACTTACACTTCAACACACACACGTGCTAAACATACAAACACATGCAGGGATATTGATGCCACACACATACATATTGATAGCACACACAAAAATGCACATTACATACACTAACCCAAATGTAACACACACACATACAGTACACACACATCAGATATGTTGCTGCTACGCAGTTTATCTGTTGCCCATTGACCTTTCACTATCTACATTTAAATAGGTGCCCTTAATGACCTCGTACCCCTACACATCATCCGGTTGCTGGTGCTTCTTGTTTATAGCCTTATCTTTGTTATATCTTCTGTTTCCATTGTACTTCATACACTGGGTGATTCAAATTCGAACCCTGAGTGCTGATTGGCTGAACATTGTGAGATATAAGTTTGTGTAGACTATTCAGTTTTGCACCTCAAGATTTTGTGGTAAATGGACACTGTTTTGTTTTTCTGATCAACACAAACATTCCATTCAAAGTGAAAAATAAAATCTACAAATTGCTCTAATTTCGTTACAATTATAGGAGTCAATATTTGACTCCTATAATTGCACCTTTGGCAGGAATTACAGCAAAGAGTCTATTTGAACACATCTCTGCCTGCTTTGAACATCTGGACACAGCAATTTTAGCCAATTCTTCTTTGTAAAATTGCTAATACTCCATCAAGTTGTATGGGGACCTTTGGTGAACATAAATTTTCAACTCTTTCTACACTTTCTCAATTGGATTGAGGTCTGAGCTTTGACTGGGCTAAACTATTGCTTAGTGTTGAAGCCAAAAAGCAATGTTTTGGTTTCATCAGATCATTGAATCGTCTTCTACTTGTTCTCAAAATTTCCAACATTCTTTCCGGAAAACTCCAGCTGAGATTGAATGTGAGTTTTTTTCCTTTTGTCACTCTCACTGTTGTGAAGTACCTGGGCAATTGTTGCAGTATGCACAGTGTCTTCTAGCTCAGCTGTGGAAAACTACAACACCTTTAAAGTTGCCATAGGCCTCTTGGTGGCCTCCCTGACTAGTGCCCTTCTCAACTGGATACTCAGGTTTGGAGGACTGTCTGTTCTACACAGATTCACAGTTGTGCCATATTCTCTTCAATGCCTTAGAAATGCTCTTATAACCTACCACTGATTGGTACTTTTGAAGAACCATATTTCGGATTTGCTTTGAATGTTCCTTTGTTTTTCTGAGTAGTTTTTGTTAGGAATTGTATTAACCAACTATGAGACTTTTATCTTGCCGATCAGTGGCAAAAAACCCTGATTTAATCCATTTGGATGTCATGTTTTTAAAACAATCTTTGATTGTTTTCTATTTAATCTGATGTAATTTCTAGCCTGTTTCCAGGGTGGCAGAGAGATTCATGTAGTCATGGCACTATTTAGCACTGTGTGCCTCCCTGCCTCTGTCCTGGAGTTGGTGTCAATACATCATGCGTAAGGACTATGTCCAGGCACTCTGCAATGCATCGTGTTTAATAACAGGCCCTGGCTGTTGTATATCAGCCATGCACTACACCGCCTTGTCTATTGTGCATCTTAATAAATCACCATCTTAGTACCTATACTGCTTATCTGTACTGCCATCCATTGTCTTTGTATTCATTTCTGTATGGTTGTATTCCCGGGCGGGTTGTTAGCATTTTACGGTAAAGCCTGCACTCGCCGGATTCGGTGCATGGAGCGGGACTTTGACGTGACAAATACATTCCGACTGGAAGGGGTGAATTTATTTACGAGGGGAAGATTTTCACACTCCCCCGTTGGACAGGAAGAAGCAGATTGGGTTTCCTTGGGTTAGGGGCCCTCCCTTGTCAGAGTGGGTGGCTTGGGTTACAGAGAGGAGAGAAGAGGAGAGGCATGCTCCCATTACCAGAGCATGACAACACATTCACGCCCATTTACTTCCATGACCCTCTGGGCCTGGCCACATAGAACCCTGCTAAGTGTGTACGGCAGATTCATATTAACTTCCTTTATGAGAACTGCTATGCTATTTGTCGTTATAAAAAAGAGGGGAGTGAGAGCAGCAGGAAATATTTTCACTGTTTCAATATGCTCATACTCATGTAATGTTTCTTTCACATTCGATCAGCTTTGGATCTTGCAGTTTTACAGTTCACATGGATGGATATTACGGTTTTGTATGGGCTATAATATTCAATACATTACAATACATGGTATTGCAAGCAAACCCATATGTTTTCAACCTTAAAACAACTCTTCTACATGTTTCTTTTGATACGCAAAACCTGTAAAAGGTAAACGTGCCTGGGAGTAATTTTTTATATCCTTTCAGTGGAGCTCAGGGCCATGACCTGTCACCTCCAACCTCAGGCCAGACCATCCCTCATCTCATGCTACCCCATTTCTCATTTTTTGTTTGATTTTACGTTTTTACTTTTCTCAACACCCTGGGAAACTGAAATAATTTTAAAGAAGGAAATCTCACACATTTCTCATAGGTGAGACAGATCATAAAAACAACATTGTAGCATTTTTTCCAGGAGTGGGCCATAAAACCTGTTTTGATTCGGCCCACAGTCCGGCTGTTGACAATGGCTGCTCTAGTTTATTCCATGTCTCTCACATTTTCGTTCGTCTCTCTGTGCCCTCTCACTGTGCTTCATCGCGCCCTGTTGCCTTTCCACTCTTTAGATTGTTCCTCCACCTCCTCATCTTTCACATATCCCATTCTCCCGGTAACAATCCCTATCCACCCGTCTCTCTACCACTCTGTTTTGACATCGCTCCTCTTAAGCCTTTCCTTTCTCCTCTCAACTTTCATCTTCTCCTTGTCTCCGTTCTCCCACCTGTTCCTCGTCCATACCTCTGTGATTTACACCCTCCTTCTGGAGAGTTCCGGAATGGCTCCTGTCAGGCTGGGGTGTCTGGTGTCAGCTGACCAGAAGGGAACCGCCGGTCTAGACCAGTTGTTCCAGACTCAGATTCTTGAATTTCACCAAGCATGCCTTTTGGTTGTAGTCCCTGACAAACCTACCGAATTTAACTCACGGGCGATTATTTGACAACTAGCCTCAGGAGTCGTGACAAGATTTGTAGGTACACTGTGAGACTAGTAAGGCCTTGTGAGACTAGTTGGCAAGTAATTTAGATTTATGTGCTCACTGATGTATGTCCGTTGGATAAACGTGTCTGCTAAATTACTGCAAAAATGTAAAAAATGTAAGTTGATTCAGATGTTCTTGTATGAGGCTTCAATATAACATTTTACTGTTGGGGCTTCCGACATAGGGAACCACTGATCCAGATCACAGGTTATACAGGTTCACAGGTTCACAGGTTATACAGGTCCCTTATAGCTCAGTTGGTAGAGCACAACACTTGGGGAGTGGGTTTATTTCTCATGGTTTCAGGAGGTAAAAGTATGGAAATGTAGGAATATGTATGGAAATGTATGCGCTCACTACCGTAAGTACCTGGATAAGAGCTTCTGCTAAATTACATAAATGCTGTTGATCAGATTTTGGCTCTTTTCGGTGAAAGTGGTAATCCTGCCATTTTCTGCAGAGCTGTCGCCTTTAAGGTGTGATTTTGACGGTTCCAAATGAATTACTGCACGACTACCCTATTTCTCTCTAATATCATGGCAGCAGAGAAATGCAATCAGTTGCAATCAGCCCTGAGCTACGCCTGTCGTTTCTAATAAGCAGTTTTTGTCACTAATTTTCACTAATCAACAGACCCCTGAGTTGACTCATGCTATTATAAAAGCCCCTCTCATCCTTATTCATCTTCTTCTATCCTTGTGGTTTAAAGCTAGAGTCTGCACTGGGTATGTGAATGTTGGGTTTATAAATAAGCCTGCTGTACTTTCTTTAGCTAATGGGATATTTGTTAGGGTGGCGATCCTGTGGCGATCCAAACCATTCAGTTGTGCATCCACTGCAGTTCACTTCACTTCTGGTTGAGATTCTTACTCTTCTTTTTCCTCTCCTTTGCCCAGGTCTCCCTTTCACCTCCATCCCTCGCTTTGTCGACCTCCATCATGAGTTCCTGGGTTGTGGACAGGAAAGGAGGACCGCAGTACTGCCGACACTTCCTCACTGACAACAGCATCTTTCATGGTTAGTGTCACATAGAAACACCCACACACACAGACAGACTCACGCACACAAACATACACGTACAGGCAGACAACAGCATCTTTTATGGTTAGCATCTCTACCTCACACACACCTACACAGTTATGTTCCGGTCGTTATCAGTGTTGGTGATGGCAAAACAATTTTTTGTATTTTAATTGATGGAACACAAGGGGGCGATAGACCTCAGCTGTTTTGACTCTGCTTCATTCTGCATTAGTATAGCACCTGCTATAGTGAAGCGGCGCCAATCAGTGAAATAATGTTAAAAATAGGTGGGTAAACGCTAATGGTGTTGGTGGAGAGTGAAGTGTCCCAACAGAGATGGGGAAAACAGTTATTAGGTTTAGTTATGTTTAAAACCTTGTCAGGTGGGATAGTCAACATGCCTTCCACAGAGCTACTGTCGGAACACTCCTTGTTGATTGAAACCTCTTAAATCTCCTAACCCGCTAGGTAAATCACTTACCTTTTTGAAAAAAAAAAAAATATGTTTGTGTGTTTACCGTCCACTACAGCACTTTCACCAACCAACACACCTAAAGTTGGAAAATATAAACATGAAATTGATTGTGTGAAATGACAATGACCATTACAAACCCTGCAGCAATGACAGCACAAAAAAACTTTGTTTGGTTTTGTGTGTGTGTGTGTGTGTGTGAGACAGAGTGTGTGTGTTTGATTTTCACAGCGGGACACAGATGTCCCCCACAGTGAAATCATAAAATTAAAATGTATTTGAAGTTAGTCAGAGGAATGGTGTGAAAGGGGTAGAGGAGTTAGACAGTGTGTCCGTGCTTTAACAGAGGGATTCTGAGTATAAGCATGACTTTTGAGCACGACTTTTGAACCTCTGAGCCTGTGTTGTAGAGATTACCCAAGGCTGGACAACACAAAGGGAGCGAACTGTCTGTTTGTCACTGATCAGCTGGATGTGCTTATAGTTACCGTTAAAGAAAAAAAAACAGTTTTGCATGAAATGTCACGTTTATGTTTCTAAACAATTGACCTGAACGTTCATATTGTCTGATGCCTAATTGCACTTTGTTGCATATTATCATATTAAGTTCAAATATAACTGTGTGATCTCATTCAAATGTGTGGAACACTATGAGTTATGAGTTTTTCCGTAAGGAAGAGCATTGCCACTTTGAATACATACTTTTAAAAAATGTAAATGTGAAAAACTGATTAGCAATATTGCATCTCAATTAAAAGTGCACTACATTGAATAATTGCATTTAGATACAAATGAGGATAATATACAGATTCTATCCCCACACCCAAAACTGATTAGTGAAAGTACTGGAGGAAAAATGTCTCTGCAAATTTCCAGTCCGACACACATTCATTTTAGTAGCGCTTTCAGTCAATCGACCTTCATCAGAGTGCGATGATAAATATGAAAACCGTACTGAAATAAACATTCTCACCTCGAGATTTCTATTTGGGGACTGCTTCAAAAACAGAACAGACACTTAGATATGTGACAGATAGATCCATTCCAACTCCATGATGGATCAAGCATCCAGTGCTTGTGCTGTCACATCTCCAGACAGACAGAGAACCTGCGGCAGAGACAGACACCCGTCCTCAGGGCCGCGACACACCACATCAGTTGGGTGTGTTTGTGTGTGTTCTGAATACATTATTTTCTTTATGCTAGAGATGGATGGACCAGCAGTGGAGGGAGAGGAGATAGGAGAACCACACTATACCCAGGCTGGTCCTTTTCTTTACTTTCATCCTCCTGTCCTCCCTCCTCCTGTACTTATATTCCCTTCCTCCTCCTCGTCTCCTTTGGTTTTCTCTTTCTCCTCTTTTCTTTTTTCCGGTTTTCTAATCCTGTCCTTTTCCTCTTACTTTCTGCTCTTCTCCCTCTTTGTTTACAACTCATTCTGTCGTCTTGTCCTCTCATTTCTCCAGAGTCCCTCCAATATCCCCACTATCCTTTCCCTCCTTCAGTCTGCCCTTGCGCAAGGCATTTAAACCTAACGGCCCCAGGGTTGCACTCAATAAAGGTTGCCTTGTTGGCCGTGACCCCACTCTCAACTTGTGTAAAGTTGTGATCTAAAAAAACATATATAAAAAACAAATATAAGCATGTTCCTTCCATATATTCCTCCTTTTCTTACTTCCTTATATCCATCTTTCCGACCTTTTGTCCTTCCTTGCTTCCTTCCTGTTGTCTGTAGAGGGCTGGGATTGTAAACGGCTGTAAGGTATTAATTTAAGGGGTAGACGCTGGGAAGGACAAATAAGGGCATGATGAAAGCTCCTGTCATCAGGCTTGTGGAGACGGGTAGCATTTGACTTCTAAATCAGTGTCGTCAACAAAGCACCTGCAAGACACACACACACACACACACACACACGCGCACACACACACACACACACACGCACAAATGTAGATGGGAAGGTACCGTGTCATTAAATGAGAGTGATGGCTGTTACAATACAGACCCTGGGGTGTGTGTGTTCATGTACTGAGGTGACTATCAATAAGTGCATACTCCAATCAAAGAGTAATCTGCTTTAATCTGGACCATCAGATGCTATTTGGATATGGCAGTGATTTTGTGTACCAGACCAATGTTTCATTAGGGAAATGACAGAGTCACTGGGTCAGACAGACACACTCCCACCCACACACACTACCATTTTTCAAAATCGCGAAACAATTATAAGCTCTTTCGCATAGCTGCTATGAACTTTTGTCCTAAAACGTTCCACTGTACAGGCATTTTATTTTACTACATTCACACACGTGCATAAACACACACTTGATAAATATGAATGAATATACAAGATCCTTAAATCCTCTAAAGATGTTAAAAGGAAATACAGACTCAAGCAGAAAATATTATCAACAACTCATTTGCGACACGGGATAAAGACTACAAACTATCCCAGACTTCAACGATAAATCCAGATGCATGGTTCCAACCAATGCCTCTATCCCAGAAAAGATCAACACATTTAATGATCAATTCGAGGTGGACAACTGTGAGCAAATTTGGAAAGCATCTTGCTGCTCTGGACAACAAGTTGCTCTTGAGAGGGACACCCTTGAAACAATAAACCCTCACAAAGCTGCCGATCCAGATGGCATCCCGGTCGCATCCGCAGAGTGTGTGTCAACCAGCTGGCCGTCTTCTTTACAAACATCTTCACCCTGTCCCAGACTCAGGATCCCACTTGCTAAATAGAGACCCGCATCAGCCTGGTGCCCAAGAAAACCAAGATGACATGTCATATTGACTATCACCCAGACTCATTCATCTCTGTCTTCATGAACTGCTTTGAGAGCCTGTCTTGGCCCATATCAAATGCAGATTCCCAGTATCATTGGACCCACTCCAATTTGCCTACTGGCACAACAGAACCACAAAGGATGCCATTTCCTATTCACGCAGCTGAAACACGCCTGAAGAAGAGGAAAACCTGTGATTGTTCTGTTAACTGACAACACTGTAGTTTAGCATTTAACTCTTTTTCCTTCCAAAGTCATCACAGTGCTCTGAGCATTAGCTCTGGACATAACCCTGTGCGGTTGGAATCTAAATTTCCTGATATGTGGATTGGCAGTAACACCTATACACTGAATCATACACTGAATCATACACTGGGAACCCTAAGGGGTTAGTCCTCAGCCCTCTGCTTTACTCCTTGTTCAACAACTGCTTGGCTCTGTGTGCCACCAACTCCAAGTTTGCCAATGACACCATAGTTGTAGGCCTGATAACCAACAACCTACAAGTAAAGGAGGTAAAGAAACTGGCATTAGGGTGCCAAGATAACCTTTTCTTCAATGTCAGCAAAACTAAGGAGACAACTGTTGACTTGGAAGCAGAGGAGGAAACACGTTTCAGTTGACATCACCTGAGCTGCAGTAGAGAGTCAGACGTTTGAAGTTCCTCTGTGTTTGAGTAGAGCCACCAGCCTAGTCAACTGGGCTGCAGTAGAGAGTCAGCCGTTTGACGTTTCTCTGCATTTGGGTAGCCAGGAGCCTTGTCAACAGGGCGCAACATCTTCTCTTTTCCCTAAGGCGACCCAAGAAATGTGCTTGCCACCCTGGAGCCTATCCAGGAACAATCGCACCCCCATCAAACTGTCAATGGCATCAGTGCCTTTGTCATCCAGGAACTGGCTACACACTCTGGCCAAGTAAGGTCTAATGATGGGTTAGAGGATTTCTTCCTGGTACCCAACAGCAGTCAGAGTACCGTTGGCTAGCACGTGGAGGTCTGTGTGACCCTCCAAGGATATTCCTTCCCAGACCATCACTGACCCACCGCTAAACCGGTTATGCTGGATGATGTTGCAGGCAGCATAACGTTCACCACGGCGTCTCCAGATTCTTTCACATCTGTTTCTTGTGCTCAGTGTGAGCCTGCTCTCATCTGTGAAGAGAACAGGGCGCCAGTGGCGGACCTACCAATTCTGGTGTTGTCTGGGGAATGCCAATCGAGCTGCATGGTGCTGGGCTGTGAGCACAGGTCCCACTGGAGGACGTTGGAGCCCAATGCCACCCTCATGGAGTCTGTTTCTGACATTTTGGTAAGAAACATGCACACCAGTAGCCCGCTGGAGGTCATTTTGTAGGGCTCTGGCAGTGCTCCTCCTGTTCCCCCTCGCACAAAGGAGCAGAGGAGGAACAGCCGGGTTGATGCCCTTTTGCCGGTCCTGCTGCTGGATTGATGTCCTTCTACGGCCCTGTCCAGCTCTCCTTGTGTAACGGCCCATCTACTGGTATCTCCTCCATGCTCTTGAGACTGTACTGGGAGACACAGCAAATCTTCTTGCAACAGCACATATGGATGTGCCTTCCTGGTGGAGCTGGACTACCTGTGCAACCTGAATGGGCTGCACGTACCACCTCATGCTACCAGTAGTGACAAGGACACTAGCAAAATGCAAAGCTAGAAAAGAATCAGTCAGGAAGGTTTAGGAGAGAGCAATTGTCTGTGGCCACCACCTGCAAAACCATTCCCTTTTTTGGGGTTGTCTTGCTGTCACCTCTCCAGTGCCCCTGTTGTCACTTTCATTTGCACCAAAACAGGTAACATTGATTCACAATCACTTATGCTTCCTAACTGGACAGATTGATATCCCTGAAGTTTAATTGACTAGATGTTATACTGTGATGATTACGTGTTCCCATAATTTTTTGGAGCAGTATAGTTTATGTATACATATATACACACACACAACACACACCGATCAGCCATAACTTGTTTGAACTTGTTTGTCCAGCACATCCCACAGATGCTTGATTGGACAGAGATCTGGGGAATTTGGAGGCCAAGTCAACACCTTTGGAGGCCAAGTCAACACCTTGTGTTCCTCAAACCATTCCTGAACCATTTTTGCTTTGTGGCAAAGTGCATTATCTTGCTGAAAGAGGCCAGTGCCATCAGGGAATACCATTGCCATGAAAGGGTGCATATGGTCTGCAACAATGCTTAGGTAGGTGGTACGTTTCAAAGTAACATCTACATGAATGGCAGGGCCCAAGGTTTCCCAGCAGAACATTGCCCAAACATCACATTGCCTCCGCCGGCTTGCCTTCTTCCCATAGTGCATCCTGGTGCCATGTGTTCTCAAGGTAAGCGACACACACGCACCCGGCCATCCACGTGATGTAAAAGGAAACGTGATTCATCAGACCAGGCCACCTTCTTCCATTGCTCTGTGGTCCAGTTCTGATGCTCACGTACCCATTGTAGGCACTTTCGGCAGTGACAGTGGTTAGCAGGGCACCCTGACTGGTCTGCGGCTACGCAGCCCCATACGCAACAAACTGCGATGCACTGTGTGTTCTGACACCTTTCTATCAGTACCAGTATTAACTTTTTCAGCAATTTGAGCTACAGTGGCTCATCTGTTGGATCGGGCCACACGGGCCAGTCTTCCCTCCCCACGTGCATCAATGAGCCTTGGCTGCCCATGACCCTGTCGCTGATTCACTGCTTTTCCTTCCTTGGACCACTTTTGATAGATACTGACCACTGCAGACCGGGAACACCCCACAAGGGCTGCAGTTTTTGCTCTGACCCACTTGCTGCCTAATATATCCCACCCACTGACAGGTGCCATGATAACGAGATTATCAGGGTTATTCACTTCACCTGTCAGTGGTCATGTTATGGCTGATCGGTGTATATATCTCTGGAAAAAATTAAGTGACCACTGCATCTTTTTCTTTCCTTTCCAAAAAAGTTGAAAAGGAAAGTTTTGAGTGAGGGACAGAAGTGTTCAATTTGCAGTGGTCTCTTCATTTTAACCCTTCTGTTCCTCACTCAAAACCTTCCATTCCAACTTTTTTGGAAAGGAAAGAAAAAGGTGCAAAAAAAAGTGGTCTCTTAATTTTTTCCAGTGCTGTATATATATTGTCATGGAATTACTTGAACTTATGTATTCTTAATTATATGTGTGTATAAAGGAGTTACTGATTAAAGCACTGAGTCCCCATATTTAGATAAGAAAAGGAATGTGGGAGAAGGGGATCTGGTATTTGTTTATAGTCATCATTGAATGGTATCAGTGGATCATTGGGTCCTCTGTCAATCTGTTTAAACCATCAGTGTATCTGTTCTTTGTCCAGATGGTGTGTGTCCCTTCTGAGTTCAAACGGTTGCCTACAGTGTCCTTAGGTCCTTGGGGTAAGGCGGGGTGACAGCCTGCCCCTTTGAGTAAAACCTAGGTGTTGATGGAACCAAAGGGAACGTGTATTGTTGACATAGGACAGCTGTGTAGCATCTTACCACACCCCTTTTCCTGTATAAGTACTGATGATTGTCCTGTATTCATTTAGAGACTCTCCACGGTTACTTCATGACTGTGTACTCTCTCTCCTTACAAGTAATAAAGCTGTTGTGCAATAGAGTTTTCCTCTGTCTTACCTACCATTTTCGTAAACTGTACGGACTTTTGAAACTGCCATCACAATATATATATAGTGGACACTCTTCATGAGGCTTTAATTCCTCTTATGTCACTACTGATAAAAGGATATTTTCTTTTATGTTACACAAGTTATGGATACCTGAATCATATAAGCCACTTAAAATCAATACCAGCCAATGCCAACCTAACATGAGAAATTCTGTGATGAATGCGGAAAATTCAGTTTCTTCTCTCCCTTTTACTCAGCAATACTTGCAGTGGTTTGAGTGTTAATTTTGTCAGTGTCTTTACAGATTTGCTTTTCAAGGGGTTTATTTAAAGGAAATATATGCTACTGAAATATATAGTGTTACCAAGCTGTTGAAATGTGAATGGAAAATCTAGCCTAAAAAGATAAAAAATACTACTAAAAAAAGGTAAAAATACTACTATGACATTCAAAGTAGTTGTGAACGCACCCCAGTGTACTGAATCAGCATTTCACCAACCACCCCCCTAAAAGGAGAAATTTGGTAGGTTCCAGAACATTCTGGAGGCAGCCAGCAAGGACAGCCATGTCACAGCAGTTACCTCCCATTCAACAGTTATGGTAGTGCATTGTGCTTGTTTCTGCAACTCAACGCACCTGTTTCTTCAACGTGACTTATAAGATCAGTAAGGCACCCCAGGGTTTGTGATATAATGCCAATATACCATGGGTAAGAGCTGTGTCCAGGTATTCCGGGACAAGCCATGTCTAAGAACAGCTCTTAGCCGTGGCATATTGGTCATATACCACAACCCCTCCTGCCTTATTGCTTACTTATACCAGAGCTTTCCACCAATCAGCATTCCTCATATGCCACAGTTTTCAGCCAATCAGCATTTGGGCTTTGCACCAGCCAGTTTCTAATTAATACTAAGCCTTAGTTAATACAGAGGGGTGTAGGATATAGCCAATATACTACATACCATGGTTAAGGGCTGTTCCTAGGCTTAACAATGAAGGAGGATAGGCTTTTGACTTGGAAGAAAGTTACAGAAACAAGTTGAGGAAAAAGTATCTAAAGCATGTCCTGCAATATTTAACTTGTCTTGAATGAAAATGTCATAATTTGCAATTTCCCAAAACGAAATGCGGTCTCAGACTAGACACATGATCTCATTCAAATCGTTAGACCTTCAGTCAGACTTGTCCAACCTAGCAGAATGAGTTTGCTATAAAAGAACTTAGATCATAATAAAATATGTTGGGTCAACTTGGGTGAACCGGGCTTAAGGCTTGTTTTTAGATTGCGCAACGTTTTGGGTTTCATTTGTTAATTTATTTTGCTTCATCTTATGATATGCAGCAGTGGCATGGTGCACGTAAAAATAATGACATCCGGCGTAATGTGTGTGTGTGTGTGTGTGTGTGTGTGTTTGTGTGTGTGTGTGTGTGTGAGAGAGAGAGAGAGAGAGAGAGAGAGAGAGAGAGAGAGAGAGAGAGAGAGAGAGGGAGAGAGAGAAG